>VZUI01050103.1:0-54799 GCA_013401135.1 Cettia cetti
TCCCTTCCCTTCCCTTCCCTTCCCTTCCCTTCCCTTCCCTTCCCTTCCCTTCCCTTCCCTTCCCTTCCCTCCTTTTCTTTATTTTTTGACTGCATTAAAGATGTCAATATTGGTTATGCACTGCTTATGTTTCACAATTATTTACTGCCATGACTTTCATCTTGTCACTTTTATGAATGGCCAGTTCTTTTGAACTTTATTTTTCTTCACAGAAATCTTTCCCAAGGAATTTACCTGGCCATAGCTTACCAACATTTTCCTTTTCAAAGTTTTTTGTGATTACTTTCCTATTCTTTTTCCTGTCACTAGAATCAGGATGTTTTCATTTCTGAAATCTTCTGCCCACAAATTTGTCAAAGTCTCTCCCAAGTAAATCAAATATATATTGACTGTATTCAACTTCTTTTTCTTCTGAATTAAAACAAAACAGTCCAAAATTAAAAGATTTATATGAATAATTGGAACTGACTGATCTATTTTTTCATAGTACAAAAGAAAGAAAGAAATAGTGAAATTTGTTAAGTTTCAAGGTAAAAATGTTTTTTCCCCCACAATAAACACTGCAGAACTCACTCCTGCTAGATATTGTGAAGGCAAGGTGTCAAATTCACAGGAAGATTCAAAAAAAATATTAGTGATATAAAACATTGGGCTTTAGGGAAAAATTCAACCACTGTAATGTCCTAGAGTAGGTAATTTGAAAACATCCTATTCCTTTCTTTCCCCTCTCCTTTCTTTCCAGAAATATTTGGGGTTAGACACTGTCAAGATAAGAAAAGTGAACTCCTAAGCTGTTCCAGTTCTTCTACTTTCATGGATAACCTTGGCATTTAGCTTGTCTGCAAATTCTTTCTAGTCTAAACACCAGTAAGTAAATTCAAACCATAAATAAAAAAACATTGGCAGGCCAAAAAAGAACTTCAGGAACAACTTTCTAACAGCAAAAAAAGCTAACAATAGAACCATCTTAAGACCATAAAAAGAACCAGAAGGTTGCCAGGGAATCTGTAGAGCTGATAGATGGTAAAGGTGCAAGAGGGAAGCTTGATGAAGATAAAACTTTTTCAGTTAGAAAACCTCAGAGAATTCCTTGTATTAATGTTCACTCTTGGGGAGCATAAAGAGAGTCCTACACTTGTCTCTTTCAATGAAAAGGACAAACTAGAAGAACTGTCTCAAACAAGAGCATAAATTAAAGTGGTTTTAGAGCCTATGATTGTAATTAAGATTAAATCTCTAGAATCATTCACTCTAGAGCTTGGAAAGATCTCAATATGTTGCTGGACTCTGGTCTGATACCCACTGCTGTGCTCCAGCTCATTCTCAGCACTGCAGCATGAGAACAGGCAAATATGACTTCAGTTTCTAAAAAGAGCTCCAGGCGACACTCTTGACACCATGGGTCAGTAAGTCCCACGGTGTCAAGTAATTTAGTATTTCTGCACCAGAAAAGCTGGTAGCAACAGACGTGACAATTTCTGAGTAAGAAGGAGGGGAAACAAAGAATGGGGTTGCACTGCCAGTGGACAAAGACTACAAGAAGGTACTCATGAATCTTTGTGCTGATGCTATTGAGTTTCAATGAATCTTAATTAAGGTACATTGGAAAAATAATCATAAAGATAAATGAAATAGCAGTAATAGAATAACAGATAGCTGTTACTCTTCAAAAGGAAATTCTGGAGATGGTCTGGCTATTTCTTTTTGCTAATCTCAGGTCGGTGCTGTACTGCAACCACTAAGTGCTGACAGCATATCAAGGAGCTGTTACATGGGCAGCCTCTGTCTCCGGAAATCCCTAATCCATGATGAGAGTAACATGATATTCCAGGAAAAATACTGTTCTCTTCTTACCCTGGGTTTATTTGCTGGGTTTAGAGGTTTTTTTTTCATCTGCAACTGGCAACAATTGGACACGGGACAATAGTCTAGATGGATGTCTCATCATGTCCAGTACAAACATTCTAATGTTCACATGAATTATCACTGGATTTGCAAGCTAGCCCCAAATTCACACTGAAGAAGCAGCCACCTAATTCCCCACATCATACAGTGATGTATTCCCCCCTGGAACCTTTTCTGGGTTTGGTTGAATATTTCTAGAGTTACCTGAAAATTTATGGCCAGATTTTTAAAACTGCACATAAACACATTTTTTTAATCAGCTAATGCAGCAGATAAATTCATGTTTAGGCACCTCAAACTAGAGATAAAAACATACTTAGGTGCCTAAATACCTTTAAAATATGGCCCCACACATCTTTGAAGATGATGCCAAGACTTCTGTGGACATCGTTAACATAGGGCTGAACTTCAAACATATTCAGCAGGATTCAGATAATGCAGAGAACCCATCTTGGCATGAGCTCCTCTTAAAGGTTAAGAACTAAAAAAGGAAATTCTCAAACAGAGATTTATTATACAAAGAAACTTTTGGAAAATAGACAGTTTTGGGGCTCTCCTTTATCTTGATGAATAACGTAAGAGCAATGAAAAACAAGGAAAAACAGATAAAGAAACAGAGATAAGAAAATAGATAAGAAAAGAACGCTGAAGTTTTAATATTTACTGCCATTAGAGAGCAATATGCTTTTCACTGGGGAAGTGAAACGATTATAAGTTTCAAAAACAGCACCTTGGATTTTTTTTGATATGACAGAATCACCTGAAGAACTTGTCACTTAGATGAAAGAGCTTTAACCTACACAGGATGGACTCTACAGAAGAAAACTTGGAAGTGTATCCCTTTTTAGGAAAAAAATAACACAGCAGATAAGAAATAAAATGTCTTGCATATCTGAGTTGAAAAAATCTTTGCAAAAGAGAATTGTCATAACCACATTCTATCCTTTTTTTTTTTTTTCCCCACAATACATACCTTTTTGGAACAGAACATCAACACTAAGCCATATTTCAATTAATTTTTTGCAGTGAATACTACTAATATGACAAGAAATCCATTATCTTCCCGGGATCCAGTTTCATTCTGCTTTATGAAAAGGGATTACATCTCTTACTGAAGACTGTGGTCTTCTGGCACTAATTAGTCTGACTTTGGTCTTGAGTCAAGATTATTGGTGATCAAATGACTTCTAGGAATCCTTCTGCCTCCTACGTTTTGCAGTGAAATTGCTGTGATGAATACCTCCATTCCTATGGCCCTTAAATCTGCATCAAATTGACTTTTTAAAGATTTCAGTAATAGCTTTTTATAAACATTACTATTTTTCTGGTGGACTAACTCTGGTCTGTGATTGTGCTCTTTCACTTATGACTTGCACTATTTATGACTGAGAAAATCATATTCTATTGTCCTGACATAAAAACATTCCTAATGTAAACTATGGAGATGTAAATGAATTCACATGGGGTTTGGACAATAAAATACATTTAACATATATTGTTCCAGATGCTGGATGTTTTTCTTACATTAAAAATCAGCAAATATACTTCTCCAGAGATCACTCTGATGATGGAGAATATCCTGATAAAATGGACTAAAACAACACCAGGAGGAACAAAGGTATCTCTGTAAATCAGAATTTGCTAATAAACCTGGATAACTGGAAAGATTTGTACAAGTGAAATCAAGAGCAATCACAATTTGCAGTGGTAGTTCATGTAGTCAATCATTTCCACAGCTACACCTCTGTATGTATTTGACTGACTAACAGCAATTCTGCTGCTATGACTTTCTTGATATTAAAACTGGGTTTTATTTTGCATTTTATTAGTCTTAAAGCAGCTACATAGTTGCTAAATAATGAGTATCAGTGCCATGTTATTATACTGAGCAAAATATTTTGTGATAATTGTAATGGACTTTTGATGTTATTTTGCTTATCTGCTGCACCATTTTAGTAGTTTTCCACATCTGTATATGTGACACTAGTTATGCTCAGAAAGTGTTAATTAAAAAGATTTTAAAATAATATACAATCTCCATAGCATGTTCAGCAACAAAATATGTGAACTATCTTCATTTCACATTTCTTTACATAGTGATGACCTCAGTTATATATTCAAATAAAATTTACTTTATATTCATTTTAAATTTCTAATAAAAGACTTAATTCCTTTGTCTCTTTGTCAATGTTGATTTTATTAACCTCAATTTTCAAACATGCTTGTTAAATAGTCAGCAGTTATCATGAGGTTATGTAAATGAAAAACAAACACAATGCTTCCTTATAGTCCTGTCTGGTAAACAGTACAGTATCTCAGAGCCCACCGCTGGTAAATGCTTTCTCTGAGTTCCCCACTTGAGTTTTTTACCCAATTCTTTATATAATGTAATTAAATGCAGTGCTGAACTTAAAATATAGTGTTTATTTAATAAGGTTGATTGGCCTCAGGAGAATAGCCAAACAGATTTGGTACTTTAATACTTTGAGGAAAGTCGTTGTTGACTTAACCCTTGATAGATACACCCATGGGTGTGTTTTGTCCATTTATTTTGCAGAAAAAGATTGCACTGATTTATCTCTTTATTCATTTTGGCATAATCCAAGACTTAGAAAGATGTAGGAATATTAAGGACTATCACTTTAAATCCCATTCCACTCAAAAATCCTTTGAGTAAAGTAAGGCAACTAAATTTAAAGTTTAAAATAAGACAATCCTTGCAGTAAAAATCAGCCACTTATCAGTATACTTCCATGCAGCTCATTTGGAATTCAGAATTTGGAACACAAATTTAGAATATTGAACATGGCATTATTCATTACCTGGCACACAGTCATTCAAGGCAGTTAGCCAAACAAGCTATCTCTCTACTTACAGGTGAAATAACATTTTTGAGAATCTTAAAAATTTGAAAACATTCATAAATCAAAATATGAGGATTTCTAAGAGGGAAGCTAACATCATGCCAATTTTAAGTATACTGGATATGGAAACAAGTCAGCAGTTTAAAAGGATTCTCTGACAGGCACTTCCACTTATTCAGACAATATCAATTAGTGTCTGCAGACCGGACTTACCCATAATGATATTTCAATTGCTGTGTTTTCCAGCTGCAAATAGACTCTATTAAAAGACTCTATTTTTTTTCTCTCTTTGTTTTATACTTCTTAAAAAGGAACAATTAATAGTGAAGGTTAGGACATGAATCAGGGTATAGAATTGGTGTTTAAACATAAGTTTGAAAACCTGTCAGGTCCAGAAACTTTTCCAGTGATCATCACCACTCTCCACAATGATTTTTTTTCTACCAGCAAGCTATTTTACTCTTTTTTCAATGGTTGTACACAGTGAAGTATGTGGCAGGATTGCAATGGGAGAAAGGGCCAGTGGAAACTGGTCCAGGAGAGGACATAGGCCCCAGCCACATAATTTGTTCCTGGGGAAAGAGCTGCCTGACACTTCACTGCTTCCAGCCCCTTCAACCTTGTCATTCTGGGAAATGAGCAGCATTTGCCAGGATGGTGGGTGGGATAGCTTGCATGTATCCAGGAGGAGCAATCTCACCTCACCAAGGTGATGTAAACCCAAGACCTCCTTCCCTCCCTGTCAGCTTCTCCCAGCACCAGAGTTTCAATAAAAGGAAGGGACTTTGAGGTGAATATTTACTTAGCCACCAGACTGAGCAATAGGAATAAAGCCCAAATGGACTTACAGCCTGTAAGTTGTGATTTCCAGGGTGGTCTCATGTCCATGCAAACAAGGAGATCCAGAAATAAACTGGCTCTGAGGCACTCTTCTGTTATGGTGCAGGTGCTCACCTGCATCATCTTACCAGCAGCTTTGTCCTGGCTGAGATCGAAGAGAGATCTCCAGAACTATTGGACAATTGCAGTGGTTGAATGAAAGCAATAACTGACTAGTTTAAAAAAGTAAGCTGTTAACACTGTTCAACTCTATTTCTGCCACTGTATCTGTTTTAGCATGCTGAAAATTTCCACTTCACTTGTAATGTTGTGATTTCAAAGACTTTGGGTATTTTCAGCATTAATATTTATATGAATACAGTGTTTTGGCATTCATTTTTCATCCTTTGGCATTCCATTCAATAAAGGAGGCATGGGGTCTTAAAGAGTAATCGGCCGTCAGGAATACAGAGCAATAGCATAAGGTTTAGATGATCAACTATGCCCTATGGAGAACAAATATTAATTATGATAAGCCCCCATCAGTGCTTAAAAAATATATTGATTTTAATATCCTTATGAGAAAGTCAAAAGCAAACACTAGTGAATAAAATATATCCACATTAATATTACACTTAATGGATGATACAGTTTATGATGCAACATGAAGATTCAGAAAAAATAGTCCTAAATTCAGGACTAAATGGGGAAAAAAATTCACAACCAGTAATTTAATCACATCTGCAAATATTATTGTGTCTGCTTGGAACCCCTTGGAATTTTAGCTAGATTAGTTCTCCCTCACTTCCTGTCCTAAATATTTGTTTTGTGTTTCTGTCTCCTGTTAAACAGAAATTGCCTTTCACCTCAATGGATGCCAGCATTTCAGTGATGCAGGAAGAGTTTCACAAGTGTATCCTACAGAAAGTTAGACAGAAGCGTAAGGATAGATAAATGGGTAAGTGTGTGATATGTTTATTAGTATAAAAGTCAACATGTCTGTACAGTAATTGTAACCTGAGTTGGATTTATATCAGTAGAAAGGGATATAGCTGCTGTAATTTCAATAGAGCTAGACTGATGTAAACCCTTCTATCCGTGAAACTCAGTGTTTATGTAGGTCCTTCAATTCAAAAGGATCCTAAAGTGCCTGGTGTTTTAGTAAAAATTTCTTATCTGTATTATAGCTGGATGAATGGTGCTTAAGGAATAAATTACCACAGAAATTTACAATTTTTCATCAAATAACGTGTTCAACAAGTAATTTTATGAGGTGTTAGAGTAATTTTGAGTAGTTGAATACTATACATGCTTGGTAAAGAATTCAATAAGCAATGGTAACATTTAACAAAATTGTGTTCAATTATTTTATTTCTTTTAAAATGCCAACTAATTTCTACATTAAGAAATACTAATACAGCTCTAATGATGGCCACCTTTAATATTTTATCAGCATTTCCCTACCCCTGCCCTCCAAAGGAATAAACATCTGAATGAAGTCTTCTATTCTCATTTCATAGAGCAGAGAATGAGGGATGTGAAATATAGACTCAGATTTTTTTATTTTTTTTTTAATGTACACAAACAGAGAGTAAGTCCCTTCTAGGAACTTCTGCTTGTTTGCAGTCAATAAATGTCAGTAAATAGGATCTATAATAGGATTCTCTCAAGGTGCTGACAAAGGGTGGGTGCTTCATATCATGACAGAGGATGATCGTTCCCCCAGTCAAAGATCCTCTGGTTCACAGCCTGTGTCTCCTCCTTTCCAATAGCTCATCTCACCTTTTCTTTTAGAACACTGTAACCTCCACTGATGTAACATACCTTTTGTAAAATATCATAGTGATTATCCCTTCAAACAAGAAAATATCAGATTTGTTTTAACACCCAGCTCACTCTGAAGGGTTTAAAAACTCATCCAACTGGCCAAGGGAGTAGAGTGATTGACTTAGAAAAGGTGGGGTTGAATTTTTAGACACTGCTTAAGAAAAATTCTGTACTTAATAGTGAGATAAATATAGAAATGAACCTTGAATCAGGCCTTGGAAGGCAGTCCTCTCATTTCTGTGCTCTCCCTCCTTTCTTGTCATATCCCTTTCTCTCTCTCCCTCCCTATCCCTCTCACCAGAGAAGTCATGTTTTATTTTGTTCATCTGCTGCACCCTCAGCAACAAGACTAGATCAAATCCAGGCCTCCAGTTACATACTAATTTCTGGATCAGCCTTCTTCCCTACTTACTGATACAGAAAGTGCAGAATATCTAAATAAGAATGTACCTCTGATATAGACATAGCTCTTTTATTAAAAGCATAGTTCTTTAATGAAGAATCAGCAGACATAGCTGCTAACCTCTTTGGGATCCTACACAAGAAAAGGTGCCTTACAAGTTACAATTTGTGGTACTATGATTGGTACAAAAGCCTTTGTAGTGCCTTATTCTGGACAGATTCTTACAGCTCAAAAGACAAGGATATATTCAATGTTTTAAAAATTGTGATCTACCATGATCATACCAAATTTTATCTCATTGGGAGTCTTCTGCATATATTTAAATAATGATCAGATCTTCCTTCATCTTTATCTTTTCAGAGTGCTCATGCAGCCAGAATGATATCAAGGTATTAAAATTCAAGTGTTATTCTTTCAAAAACCAATTTTTTTCTCTCTGTAAGTGTATGGTGTAATTCCATGTAAATTAATTTTACTAAGGAAAGTATTTTTTCACTTCAAGTATCTTTTAAATGCTTCTTTTTTTACACCCAACCTGCAGGCAAAAAAAATTAGAAAGCAAACAAATGAGATGATTTGCAGTGATGGGATGCCTAAAGAGCACAGTATATAATTGGAAGAGCACAGGAGAATGTTTAAAATAAGTTCAAGAACAGCGATAAGGCTAAAGATGATGTTATCTGTTGGACAGAAGAAGCCATTAACATACACCAGAGTGTTTTCAATCACTTAATCAGAAAACACTTTTCTTGTGCACTGTTTCTTGTCTGCGTGCCATGAACAAACATAAATATTTTGGATTTCCTGCATCCTTCACTCTGATAATGGGCTCTTAACTATAAGCCCTTCCCACCTCAAAGAAAGAGCTCAAAACAAATGATAAAACATGAACCCTAGAGATGATTTCTAGACCAGAGGAGTTACAGAATCCAACTGCATGTTCAAAAGAGCTTTTTAACTCCACTGTTAGTCTTAGTTTAGTATGAATGTAATTTAATATGAGACAAAAGAAGAATGGATGGGGATGAGGATGAAAATGTTTTCAATGAGCTAAAATGACTAAATTATCACTGGCTGCAATGGTATGTGTTCAGCAACATGGAAACTAAAGCTTAACTGTTCTACTTTTACAGAAATCGAGACAAATACAAAATTCTAATTTTCAGTGAAATAACATTCAATTTCACAGAAGTAAAATTAGAGAAAGACAACCTTGTGGGTTTTTTCCTCTTCATAAACATTTTATGCATGTGGGAAATGTTCAGGAGCTCAGATATGTACTTATTCTAAAGGAGATCTTTGAGAGGGCTTGAGGATGTCATTGTTTCTGCTTCTGGCAATTTTTCCACTAGTTTCTGATGATTCAAGGAAAAAAATAGGTTGATGTTGACTCTTCTACATAGAAACAATGACTGGATGCTTTTTGTAGCTGTACAACTCCATCAAAGCTTTATTCACATATTTATTCTTCATCCTTACAGCTGCATGGCAGTCAAGTCCTTGCAGCATTGCAAATCCAAATATTGCATCAGGAAAGGGCAAAACAGCACCCCCTCTATATCACAATATATTATCAAAACTATCCCAACTTTGGCAACAGCAGTAAGGCTTCAGGGGCTGTTTTCAGATAATTCTGACACTGCTGATGCAATTTTTTCCTTGGTCCAAATGAGCTGTATCAGTCATTTGAATTATAATGAACTAGAAACTGCACAGTGTGTTTCAACAAATAAATCAAAGCGGAATACTTGGGCATCAGGTGAAACTAACTTTAAGTAATCATTACATGGAAAAAAGTAGATGCATTTTAAAATGGTTTTGTAATGCTTCAAATGACTGGGAGACAAATTTGTTTGCTATGTTACAATACGTAACAGGAAAAACACACTCTATAGTAGATTGATCACTAGTCAAGATTCAACTTTTAAGAAGATATGTGAAAATAAATAATGCCAAATAGTCAGCTGGTGTAATCAGCAATTGTGCACTGAATAATACCAACTTGTACCTGGTAAGGATCTGACTGTTGCACTAGCTCAGAAACACGAAAGTGATTTGCATGGTTTTAAAGTAAACACTTGAAAAATAAAAGAAAAGTTGCTTTGAATTATAAATTAGACTACAGAAATATAAAATACAAATAAATGTATAAACAAACAAAAAAAAAGGGGGTATTCTGGTACTGAAAGTCACAGAAAATAATTGCTTAGTTCCATTAAAATATTTGGAAATATTATACCATTGAATAAAGGTAGAAAATCTACATTCTTCCAGATGGCATGTAATAGCTATCATTCTTATACTTAGGAATAAGAAGTCTTTATTTTTTACTATCACAGAATGTGTTTACGGGCTCACACCTGTGTTCTACATAAAAACAAACAAAATCTTGCATACATGCAGAATGCTGAAAGTAGAATTGAGTTGATTCAGTGGTTTTGGTGTATATTGCCTTTGTGCATGTGAGGTAGCAACAGGAAAATGTACATGACATTTTCCACTTGTTTTTCTTACAGTAGAAATGTATTTTATTTTTATAATAAAAAGGTGAATTTTTTTCTGTGGTAACTGCTAAGGAAATCTGATGGCTCATTAGAGACACTGTTTTCCCATCATAAACATTTCCTCTCGTTACTGAGAAAACTGCCACTAATCAAATGCGTTTCTGAAGCACTACAAAAGGATTTGGCATTAAATTTCAAGATAATGGTTGTTAAGTGTGGCTTGTTTCCTTCTTAGGCTTCATTTTATTCTGTTACTGCTTTATTCTTTTTTCTGTACACTGGAAATTGTGCAGCATTGTTTGTTATAGAGTGTGGGACACAAAAACAAATCAAACCTGTTTATATATGATTCGGATTTTGGGGGGAAGAATCACTTCTCAAACAATCAGACTTAATAACTGCTACAGAAACAGAATGCAAAGTTGGTTTGTTTCTCATTTAAAAAAATGTTGGTTGAATCACATCAGAATCTCAAGACAATTCCAAGATGAACTGACTCTGAGAGTAAATGACCTCTTCATCTCAGTGATAAAGTTCCAGCCAAAATATTCTCTCGGCCTGAGACGTGATTCATTAGAAATATGTGCATGGTGTGGAGCTCTACTTTCTATCTGGCAGAGTCCAGCCTGCAGACTGATAAGAAGCAAATGCAAATGTCCTGATAAGAACTGAATGCAAATATTTATGATATGATATTCCCTGGGAATTATGTGCAGATAAAACAAAGTGTATTATTTTCCCGCTTCTCTTTCAGGTTTGCCAAAATGCCCTTTTTCGCTTTCGGAATTTGCATTTCTTCAAAATTGATTCGGCTTGCGTATTATGTTAAGCTATTTGTTTGCTAAGGATGGTAATTAGTTACTGTAATTACAGCAATGACAGTTGCTAAATTGTTTTTAAAGCATTACAGTGAGCCTGTGCCAGAAGATTGCAGTATTTTTTTGGATTTAAGCAGAGGCTGGAAAAACTCCCACTCTAAGGCCAGCATGGGATTTTCAACTACAAAGCTGCTTTTCCTGATTGAAATATTTTTTTTAAGAAATCATTAATTTGCATTGATTGTAAGTACTAACTTTAAATTTTGGTTTATTCACAGATCACAGAAATATTAGTGATAGTGGGCCCTGTGGGAAAGGAGATACAAGGGGGACTCCCATCGTAAATAAAAGTGAAAGCTGATAGCAGAGGAAAAATGGTATAACTATTACTCTGAGCCTGTTAATTAAACTCTTTAGCTTAGTTTTTAGATAAATTAAAAACAATTTAAAAATGCCTGATTGAAAGTCATTCCTGAACTTTTCTGAGGTGCTCAGAGCTAAGAAACTCAGAAACAACTATATTCACCAAGTCCTTATTGTACAGCATGCTCTGCATCAAGAGAGAGCAGCAAAAGGAAATGGACAGCTCTTGCAAATAAATTGTCTGAGTTACAAAGTCAAATAAAGGGGTTTTTTTCCTGTGGCATCTTGACATTGTAGTCATTGCTTTTCATTTTTATTTACAGGCTAACACTGGACACTTGCATCCTGAGTATGTCCAGGGTGAATATTTGATGATAATCCCAGAAAGCTCCAAGTTTCTTCCTTTCCTCCTTCCCTCTAGCATTTCCTCCAAAGGAGTTATTGTCACAGTAGGAAGAGTGTGCAGCTCAGCAGTGGAAGAGCCCCAGGCATCATAGCATGAGCTCTTCCTCTTCCAAGACATGTGGTCTCGGGAGATTAGCTGGTGTGTGTGTGTGGGAACCCTAAGGCTTTCACCCATCTCTTCATTCTGTTCCTCCTTCCACTCCACCCCCGTATAATCTCATTCCCCACAGTTTATAGGAATAGACATAATTACTGCACTTTTCTCCCTTCAGAGAAAAGGCAGCCTCCTTTGAGGCTACAGTTCAGCTCTGTAACTAGGAAGAACACCTGTAACCCACCTTCCATACTCTTCATCCCTCTCTCGGATGCCAATTCACCTTAAGCCCTAATGCCTGAAGTCCTGGGATTTATTTTGAGATTCCTCCCACCCTCAAACCCAGCCTTTCCTGACTGTTTCTCACCACGTCTTGATTCCTCTTCTGCCCAGTCCCGTGTTACCTGCCCACGTGCTGCAGATGGCAGCGTGCAGTGCCCACAGGCAGCACACCCCACTGCACTTGCCCGGGTGGAACACTCACATCCACCCGGCCTGCTGACACTGGGTTTAAGTACACAGCAGTCTTTGCTTCATGGTTTGCAGGCCTCTGCTTTCATTTTGACATAGAGTCATTCTTTCAAAGGTGCATTGTGCTTTGCAGTATCATTTATCTAGTTACCATTTAATAGTCATTTGTAGACTATTAACAGAATATCCAGTCCTTGCCCCAGAACACCAGTTTGATTCAGCTATTGTCCTCTTGCTTACACTAAATTCCATTATTCTGATGATATACAGGTTTTACACTTATTTGGAGAAAAAAAATTTCTTCTGTATTGTCTTTATGAAGTAGCTAAAGATCCAGAGAAATGCAAGTCTCATGATATAATCAGATCATTCTACACAGGGGAATCTTGCAGTTTCTAATCATAGGGAATAGCATGCTAACAGCTCATGAGAAACACATGGTGTGACATTCTGAGGTCACTTTTCTATCCCATGAATAAACTTACAATAGTGGATTGTGACTGAGCAGTATTGGATCAAAGAACAACTTCAGGAAACATAAGTTAAGATTCAAATATCAGCTAAGTGATTGCTTAGCTACAGAAAGAAAAACATTTCTCCTGAAGTGAGAGAGTTTTCTTGTCCTGGGTTTCAAAGGCTTATTCCTTACAAAGTTTATTAGCTTATATTTGGATTATACTCTTTACTTTGAAACTCCTACAAGGGATTTACTTCCAAGGCCCTCCACTAGCTACATAGACAATATATCTGGACATAACAGCCCCATCTGCTGCTAAGCAGATTTGTATCTAATTTATACTTGTATTTGGATGATGGTGTTAAAGAGATGGATGAGAGATATCTTTAAGCACTACTTTGGATCAAATTTTATATGTCATTTTCATCTTAAAATGGAAAAAAAGCTGATTGTGTGATCATGCATGGTATGTCATAAACTATTCTCAGAATCTTTATTAAAGGAGCTATGAGAGATGAATACAAAAACCTTAATTATCATTAGGCTTTGCAACAATTTACAAGTACTGATAATTCAGTGGGTAACACATCTGGTACACATTTAGTATCATTTATTGACCTTTTAAAAATGATCATATAAGATCTAATCAAGCAAAAGAGAAATGTCCATATATTTTGTCTCTTATGGAATGTTAGATGCTACCTACTGTGGGGTTCTGAGAGCAACACAATGGCAGGATATATTTATATTTAACTTACATAATAAACTAGCAAATATGTTTGGTTACTGCAAGAGTAAGCATGACTGTAAAATTACCTTCTACCTCTATAATTACTTTCTTTTGTTTTGAGTATATATACATATATATGCAATGCTGTCATTTGCATTATGCATGCAGAGCCTTAAACTGTACTACTTGTGAGTTCAGCAGATATCATAGCACTAGATGCATAGGGAGATGCATGTGAAAATATGCAACGTAAAGCACAAAACAGTGATATACATATTTGCATAAACACACAAAACATAGCAATCTACTTCTTGAAATCAGGTCCAAGGCTGTGGAAACAGGCATTGGTCCAACTCAGAGGTTAGCACAGCAGGTAACAAAGGACATATTCAGAGTATAAATTGCCAGCTTGATTTTGGAGTAAAATCAGTCTTGTAAAACACAGATTGGTGTCTGCTTTGGTTTTTCCTAAGTTACAGGAGAGTGACTTGGTCAGGGGAGAGTCCTGGAGGAAGGGGAATGTTGCACTGTCTCAGCAGCCAAGGGACTCTTGGAGAAACTGCATCTGAAATTCATCCTGGGTGGGAATGAAAAATACAGGGACTCATAGAGATGATTTGGGATTCTCAGGAGGGAATACTGGGAAGAGAAGGGGAGAAATGCACAGATAGCTGTTTGAGGTGACAGAAAAAGCAAAAGCTCAAGGACAAAAGAGGAGCGTGAGAATGGGTACGATCCAGCTGACAGTTTCTGAGTGGCCTGAACCAAGCAGGGAAGCAAAGACAGACCTGGGAGAACTCAGATGGTTGTAGCAAAGGGCTTTCTTCCCTGCTTGTGACTTCTGTGCACTTTGACCCATTTCATTTTTTCTCTAGTTTGGATTACAATAAAAACTGGCATTTTTAATTAAAAGCTCTTACTTTGATTGGACTTTGTCATGTGCAGTGAATAAAATGTAGGCAGAATTCCTGACTACATTAGGATTCTGTTATACTCCTTTCTTGGTGTTTTGTTTTGTGTGGTTTTGGTTTAGTTTGGATTTTTGTTTTGGGATTTGCCTTGTTGGTTTTTCCCCTCAAAATTCTCATCTCTTGGAATTAAGAAATAACAGAAATATATTCATTAAAATGAAGTTCCAGGCCATGCAGAGACTAAGGAAATCTTGAAATTCATCCAAATGTAAACAAAAAAGCCCAGAAATAAAAAAAGAAAAAAATCACAATAAGGGAAAAATGCCCTTAACTGCATCCTTAAAAAAAACATTTTTGTTTTTAAACTAGTCTGAGGCTTTTTGCAAACTTGAGGTTGCTAATGCTTTAATGTGCTGTCTAGGGATTGTGAGTACACAGCATCATAATACTGTGCGAAGAATTTTTACACTCCCTGAATAATAAAGCAAATGATTAAATAGATTTTTCTGATGTGATGCATTGTATACAATGCTGTCTTCCTGTCTGAATCCTGGCAAATTACAGGGATTAAAATCCTATACAGCATCTAATTAACATCAGTGCTCTGGCTATAATAAAAGTTCAACAGATAGATACAATACCTAGGTGTGTATTTGTTTTCTAGCTTGGAATACATGAAAAGGATGAAGTTAACTCTCTCCCTTGACCAAGGCAAATAGACCCTGATTACAACAACTTTTGATTTTATTCTAAATCAAAGATAGAAAAAGATTGTATCAACCCTTTAGTGTGAATTTCTGTATGGTAATTATTATATTCTAACATGAGAAAATACGGGTGTCTTTTGACTGTGCCTGTGTGTTTGGAGTTCACTGTGCTTTTGCAAATAATGTCTCTTCCTACAGTTCTGTCACTGCCTTGCACAGGTTTGGCTGAACCTGATGATCTATCATGGACGACTGAAAAAAAAGAGTTATGAAGTGTGGGTCATTATCAGTGAACAACCTGTCGTCAGCCCCATGGTGAGCCAGAGACTGGATGCAGCTGTGATGGGGACAGGGTGAGGAGCAGACTGTAGAGTCACTATGGGATCATTTCCCCAACTAGGACATGTCACACTAATGGGATCTGAATGGGGAGGAAGGAGTAGTTCCTAAGCACTTTTTCATGCACCCACTGTAAATCCACCACTGACCTTGCTATAACTCGTTGTTACATTATTGCCTGAGGTGCCCAACTCTTAAAATCCATCCTGTGCACTGTGTGCTGTCCATTTCAGCCTTCTGCAAAAAATTTGAACTACAAATAATTTGGCAGGAATTTTCCACCTGAAGTTTTTTGGTTTTTTGTTTGTTGTTTTTTTTTTTTTTTTTCTATTAGAGAATCTTCCAAATGATCAGATTAGGTGCTTTTCTCACATACACCACAAGGTCAAACTCAGCTTTTGTATGATTGTACTGCCACTCTTCATCCTGTGACATGGAACAAGCATGCTGCACTGGAAGATGCTAAGAGGGTACAGTTACAGCCTCTAAACTAAGAAATTCTTAATATATTTTTCTTAGGCTAAATGTTTTGAAGGAGTATGTTGAATTTGATGAGTTCTCATCAATACACAAAAAGAATTTCAGTGGAATGAACCAGGCTGTTAGGACACACTGGTCTATGAGATCCACTAACTGGGACAGTACTGCCTTGGACTGCCTTGGCCACAGGACTGGAGAGCTTTCAGGTTCCCTGCCAGCTGACAGCCTATACCACTTGCTTCTGACGAATCTTGGATGACTGTAAAAGCCAGGAGAAAGGAAGTTCTGAAGTAATCAGTATGGATTGTAACTTTCTAGACTTCTTCCAGCTTTGAGACAGAGGACTTTCCCAGAATAACACAGAACTTTGAGACAAGTCAAGTTTAACCAGTTAAGTCACTTTAGTGAGAAACAGTTTCTGTGTCCTTCAGCTGAGGGAAGTGTGATGAGTTTCCAAGAACTGAGATACCTGCCATCCCATTTTTATTTTTTTTTTCCTTGAGAAATATAAAACATAACAACTTATAAAAAAAACCAAGTGGGCATTTTCTAAACACATGGTAGATCTCTGCTTAAGATGAGCATAGTCACTCTCCAGTCTCTGTTAATTAGATTCTGTATTAATTATAAGGGAAACTTAGGCACATTAGGGCCCATGTGAACATCCACTTGTAGTGTCCTGAATTTAAGTGTTATATCTTAAGAGCCTGTATAGCTGACACCTCCAAGAATAAGCAGCAGTGTGTATTTATTTGCCACCAGTCCTCCTCAGTGCAACTATATTTCAAATCACATAAGAGAGAATTGACAATGTAACCCATATTTCACAGCTTCATCTAACAATTTCATAGAGGATGTCCAATTTTCTTATTTGAGAGTTGCCAATGCAAAGAAAAAAACACCAATAAAATAGAGTAAATTACAAAATAATTGCCTAAAGAAAACTTGTGATAAATTTTTTGATGCTTGTATGCAGGTATAAGGAAAGTACACTTAAAACTTAAAGAATATTAATTGCACGTAGTACATTGTCTGATTTTGCAATGAAGACATCTAAATAGGATAAACCAAGTAAATTTAGTTATGCCTAACAATTCATCTGTGGAAGACTAGGGATCAGAATTATCTGAGATATTTCTACCGTCTATTTGGTGGCTATATACTTACTGTTTTATAATGACTTACGATTAGGATTGTGCTACAAATACAAATAACATTTGTATGTGTATAAAACACATCACTGTTGAGGAAGGAAAATAACCTTTCTGATCACTAAGAAATGAGTGTATCCAAATCTAATATTTGAGGAATTTTGAAATATGTGTGATGTGTTGACACAAACCAAGTGCTTGCTAGTACCAATTAGAAGATGGCTCTGTTGTGTTCCATTAAGAGGATGAATGTGTCCTAACTACAAGTTTTAAAATAGTCTCAAACGCCATCAAAAGAAATTAATTCAGTCCAGGTGCACCTCTTTTCCAATACAGTTTTGATGGTAGATGATAGCTAGTAAATATAAATTAGATGTACTGGATCAAAGACCAGCTGTAATGATGGGGAGAGAAGAATGGCTGCATTCATCACGCCATAAAGTGGAGAGAGACATGAAATAGTTCTAGTTAAGCTGAGCTGAGTAAATACAAAAAGGAGAAAAACGAAAGGAAAACTAAGATACAGAAGAGAGATTATGAACCATCATGCACAATCAGTATCCATATCTTATAAAAAAAAAAATATTACAGAAAACTGGGAAAGCTATTATTTCCCAAAGCACTCTGCAGGTCATTTTAGATCACTTCAGTTTCCTTGCGCTGAAGCCTCTCAAAACATTGTGAAAAAAGATTGTAATACTAGTCTGGTTTTGAATTCTTGGATGTTTTAATGTTAACACTAACTTTTTAACAAAATATAAAATCCATGTAGAAGCTATCAATAATCTTAAAGGTTTTGCTAAGTAAGAAATCTACTTGTAGATAAAAGCAATACAATTTTTACAAAATAAGGAAAACACATGAACTATGGAAATTTAAGCATTCTGAATTTCCCCAGATAAAATTCTTGTGATTTTTGTGATTTTATACTTGAAGAAAAAAAAAAAAAAAAAAAAAAAAAAAAAAAAAAAAAAAAAAAAAAAAAAAAAATCAAATGGAGGCTTTTCTAATCTGACAATTATTTGGCCAGCTAAAAAAGCTCAAGATGCAGTTGTAAATACGACATGAATTGTTTCTGGCTCTTCTCACCAGCTTCATTAATCTTTTGCCAGTAATTCACTTTTTTTCAAGAGTCTATCTCTTTGCACAGAAGTTTACTTTCTCCTGAAGTGCTTGATGACCCAAATGTATTGTTCAAAACTATCTGCATTAAGATCCAGCCTCTGAGTTCCATTAAGTCTACAGTCACAGGCCTCAGATCTTGAAGAACACTGAGCATGTAAAGGGGAATCAAAATTGCTCAAGGCCAATGCTTGGCTCCTTGTTGGATATCAAAGGCTGATAAGAAGATGATGTTTTTCTGTAATGGTCAGAACGAAGCAGAGAAAGTTGCTTTGTATGGTTAGGACTTGCTTATATTTGCACTGTCTAGTCACAAACTATGCACCAAATATAGCTTATTGTAACTACAGTAAATATATATACTTGGCATTGCTGATTAATGCAGAAAGTCACCATCCCCTTTCTTCCTTTTCTGCACACCTGACTGTTGCTAGGATTCCTATGTTGACTGAGGCAGAGCTAGGAAAGGTTTTATTAAGTTTGTGCTTCATCAACCTTTGCAGAGGAACCGTCTGTGTTTATATACCACTTACAGAAGTGAAGCCCTGTCATCCTAAAATTAGATCAAATAATTAAAATAACAATAATACTCATGACAGTGGTAATAACAGGCCATCAAGCTCACCTGAAAGCTATATTTTAGCACACCTGATGATATTTCAATTACTGTTTCAAACGCTCCTTGAAGCATTTGAAAGCTTCAGTGGTTTTATGCAGTATTTATTTGGCTTTTCTTTAAGAGCTATGGTGAATAAAGGCACAAGGAATACAAAACTAATAGATAATGCATTTTCACACTTAGACAAAGCAGTTTAATTTCAACACACAGTAAAGTCATTGAAGGTTTTACATGTAGGTTTCTTTGTGTTTATGCCTACATTATGGCAATGCTCTGTTGATGATGTATCAGTACTGAAAAACAGACTGATTCTACCCAGGATCCTGGACATGTAAGCTGCCTCATGAACTATCCAATAAGAATTTGCATGTTAAACAAGCCAGAAGTGTTTTACACAACTTAATATGAGCAAGTGTTAAAAATGACAAAATAGATCTGTTAATTAGAAACCTCCTTTTTGACTGCAGAGAAATACTTAAAAGAGTTAAATCTGCTTCTGATTACCAAATAAATAAATAAATGTATTGCTTCTTCTGATGAACTATTCAAATCAACTGGGAAACAGTGCAGAACTATGTTCATGGTTTAACATATTTATGAGGTGACTGTGTTTTCCAGTTTTACGAAATATTTCATCTATTTAATAGATGTTGCAAGATTTTACTTGAGTTTCCTTTTAAAATTATGGTGGAAATTTTGCTACATATGAAGTATTTTGCTGCATACCAAGTATTTTGTTTTATTAATGTGTTTTACTGCAATATGGCTGAGGTAATGAAACACAAAGAGGATTTTTTATAGTTATAAATAATTTCCTAGTACTTTGATGCTAGAGTATTAGATATACTCTAACAAAACAGAGATAAACTTCATCTGCATAATATGATGTGAATTATTTTCTCTGTTAAGTAATTTTTGATCAAAGTTCAATCAGTAACATCATCATTTTGATGGATGTAGACTCAAACAGAAGAGTAATCCCATGCCTAGACTTCATGTGGCTTATGCTCTACATACCATAGAAGACAATTTCAGTTGTTCATGTCCTCCATCCTCATAAAATGAATCAAGCTGTACCTATTTGGTGGTATTTCATTTCTTTTAACCATTGCTTTTGACAACACTGATAAAACTGCTCCTTTGAAAATAAATGTTCATAACTGCTTTGGCACAAAGGTCATTCAATTGCTGTTACAGCCATGATGGCCTAGAAGTGTAACTGAAAAAAAAATTGTGAATTACCCAAAGAATGGGTGTGCAACTGAAAGCATGCAGTTTTTTAGCTACATATTATCTTCTCTTAAAAGTTCTGTTCTCAAAGACTGCATTTATGCACATAGTTTTTCCCATAGCATGGATGAGGAAACAGTAGATTTTTTTTTTCTCTGTTTGGCAGATGCTTATAAGGAAGCATCTTGGAACTCCAGCTAATTGGATGAAATTTAGAGCCAGTTTAAGGCAATCCTTAGTTATGCTGTCAGGGCTTCCATAGGGCCAAGGTATGAGTGCTGGCTAAGAATTTTTCCCCTGCTTCTAGGCTGCATGAGACCTCATTTCATCACCTAGTTATAAATTTAGATACATTCTAAGCAATGAAAAGCCCCACATTTTTATCTGAGAAAATACTAAACCAAGTGCATGTAAGTGAGAGCTGTGATGTTCACATAATGACTAATTTAAGAAACCTCAATGAACAAGTGATTCTAAAAATGTAATGACTACTTTGGATCTGATCAAATATATATTTAAAAGGTTGTGGTTTCTACTGAGAACACTTTAATTGCCTTGGATAAAGCAGGTAGTTCAACAGAGGGAAATCTGCCTATACTTCTTTCTTAAACTGGCCAACATTTTCATTGTTGTCTTACCAAGCTACCGTCTTTCTATTGACGGGAAATGCAGAGCTTGGGAAACATAAGTAATTCTCTTTTTTGCTAAGAAAAATATCATTCTGTTGGGTAATAGTAATCAGAAGTCATTGAAGTGTTTACTAGATGGCTAAGCAATGGGGCTTACTAATAGCTCTTCCTTCAGAAAGGGTTATCAGCCTCTGCTTCACTTTCATGTTTTGCGTCTTTTATCTGAAAACCACTTTTTAGGCCTACAATTCATGACAAACATAATGAACGTCCATGCACATTTCAGATTTCTAATCAACTCACTTAATTTGTCAATGAATGCCAACCTATCATATCTACTTAATGTATAGCATCCTTAAAATAAGCAGAACTGCAGTGTATATTAACACAAAGGGGGTATTTCACTGCCAAAAAAAGACTGTTGTACACAAGTTTTTAACAACGTGTTACTGATTCCCAAATGGTGTGTTACTGATAGTAAAATCGGCCTGTATAATGGTCTCTAGAATGTGCAATGCACAGCTCTCTCTTTTGTGGAGCATTACTTAACTGTTTGTCTTACAGAAAACAAAGAATTCCAGACCAGGATTCAAAATACTTGGTAGCTAAAGCCTTTTGTGGCTGAGTAAGTAGGAGTTTAGGAGTTTAAGTGATCATTTACCAAAGGATGCACAACTAAAGAAGGAATTGCAGACCTCCCAGTGCTGTAAGGACCTGCAGTTATCATAAATGAGGTTGAAGCTATGCCTCTTATATCAAAAAGATTTGGGGCACATGCAATGTCCCACTTTTGCTTTGGAACTACCACATTGGCTATTACTAAGAATCAAGTTTTAGCAATGTGTCTAAAGAATATGAAGGGCTGTTACCAACTTGACAGTATGCTTCTAAATTTCAAAATGCTGACTAAATATTTGTGTCTTCTGAGCTGCTGACTGAATACTTGTGTCAAATACATGATTAAAATATTAAAACAAAAACTGGACATTCATGTAAGCTCTTTGAACACTTGTGAAACTAAACAGAATTACTGCAGGATTATATTGGTAAAGTACAAAAAATACCTCCATATGGCATTTTCTGCATGTTTTAAATGTGAACACAGCTTTGTACATATGCTGTTCTTGTCAAACTGTTATGTAGTCCTGCAGTTAGTCTGAATTTCTGCAATACCATTGTATCTTGACAAACCCACACATCCTGCGTATCTGGTCAGAAACATTGAAATGGTAGCATAGGTTATACTTTAAGAACACTTTTCAGGTAAATATTGTTGTAATTCTTCCCTTGGCAGTGAAGGTTTGAAAACCAAGATGGTTTAGACACAAGCTTAAAAGTATGGTTTCAAACTTACTTAACAAGGTAATTCTTTGTTGATTTAGGAAATTTCCTATTACATGAACTACCTTACTGATTTGGACAGGGATCGTCACATAAGTCAGGAAAAAATAGTAGGACACAGGCCTGATTCAGGGTCATTGTGGATAAACAAAAAGCTTACACCAGACTCTTTCTACTCCAGGCAATCTAGCCAAGGAGCTAAATTACCCTTTTCAAAGCACAAGAGCCACAAAAGACCCAAAAGGATATGAAGGATCATGTCAGTGCAAGGCTCTATCTAAAGTCCATACATTTTAGCATGAAGCTTAGTTTTTCTATTGTCTATAGCATGGAAGAAATTGTTCAATGCCCCAGTACCTGACCTTCAGTTTCTGTAAATAAAAAAAACCACCTCTTTTTCTGCTGTGTATTGAGATGCATGATACCAATCCTTGTAGAAAAATGTCAAAGTCTTAGACAAAAAAAAAATGAAAGTGTAAAATATTATTTCAAGGGCAAAAGCTTTCAATAAATTATTCAATATAAATCTTATATTCAGACCACCCCCAACACAAATAACTAATTTATTAATGCTTATCATAACTACTACTTTATCATAGCGTAATATCAGAACAGAGTTGAACATGGAGGTTTTTTGGAAGCTATGGTAAGCCCCACCATGCCCTAAAACTTCTATTCACAACACCTGCTCTTTTACAGCTAGTGTTCTTCTTGGGGTTTGTGGCTGGCCAAAAACTAAATATTAAAAAAAAAGAACAAAAGATAGGAAAACTGGGAAAATTAACAGAAATGCAAACCAAGAATATTAAGCCGATATTAGAATTATCTTCAAAGCTTGCCTGTTGGTATTACTGGCCTTTAAGCATACATTTGCAAGTTACATGAAGAAAAAACCTCTCAAATGGCTGTTCCAAACCCTAATTGTTGTAACTTATCCATGCATTCCAGCAAAAATTTTCAGTGCTCTGCAGAAATGTTTGTTCACTTGCTGCAAACCATGTCACAAATCTTCACTGCAACAGCTAATATTTTACAATTGATCAAATAAACTGGGATATGTATTCTAAATATGTGACTTAATGAAAACAACTAAAAGATTTATGCTCCATTTAATGTACTTAGCTGAAGTCTCATGGGATTGCCAAAGGAGATAAAAACTGCAACATGGGTTAATGCTTAGTTATCTTTGGTTAACTATATAGCTTAGTAATCAAAGGACATGAAAGGAAAACCTTTGATAAAAAATAGCCTATTTTAAAATTCCACAAAAGACAGCTGCCTTTAAATATAATACAATGTAAACTTCTATATTTCCAAACAAGAGCTTGTAGCTAAACTTAATTTGCAATTAATATACAGGAACGGTATTCTTAGTTGTTTGGTATCATATTAAATGTAAAAATCAGTTTGGGGAGAAAAATTAATAATGTGAAATAATAAATAGTGGTGATAAATATACATATTTTCTTCTTGCCTTTCACTGGCTTTTGCAAGACAACAGAGGAAAGCAAGAATCTGCAATGCAGAATGTTACTCAAGAAAAAGAAATAAATAAATTATGAGTAAATAGTCATCTAGGTCTCTGTCAAATTCCCAACATTTTGCAAACTCAAATAGAAGTTAAAAATGTCTTTGTTTAATCCACTGAAGAAGAGTGCTATTGATTTTTATAATTATATTCCCTTGTGGATGAATATTGCTGTTGATGTAAAATGTCAAATGGTCTCATAACACTGCTATTACAAAATTTAAAACAAAAATAACTTAGTAAATAAGAATTACAGCAGGCTTCTCCCGTGCTTGAAAGCAAGGTGCAAGCCCTCTTAGGATCCAAGGCAGACAATCTATTCTAAATCTGCTTTCAGTTTGCTTAAATGCAGTGTTTGTGCTCAAACAGGACCCCCAACAGCACGCTACTAAATATCAGTGACTGAAAGACTGCCTGAGACTGGAAATTTTAGATACTAAGCAACAGAGAAAATTATTTTGCAAGAAGAAAATAACTAATTGGGACAAAACACTTAAGGCCAGAAAAGAAAAGAAAGGAAACCATTCCTTTATGGGTGTTTTTGCACTTCTGGAGAAGGGATGGGCAGGTTGATGTGCCACCTGTGTGTGTATCTATTAGATGCCTCCTTACTGTTTGTTCATGCATACCTATGAATCCTACCCCATCTTCATTTTTGCATCTCACTTTCACAGAGATGGCAGGAAATTATTATTCTGCTATTACTCCACAGTTTATTTGCCCTCATGTTTATGAGCCTGACCTTGCTGCTTAATAGTAATGTTACTCCAAATCCCACTAGTGACTGCTGAAATTTAGTGTTTGCTGTCTAATACAACTCTTGTAATTGAGATATTTGGGAAATCCAAGAGGAAAAAAAAACTTTGTAAGAGCTCTAGGGCAGCGTATCTTGCAGTACTTACTATGGAACTCCATAGCTGTGATTAAAAAAGGATGGAGTGGAGGAAAAAATTCATTCTGTCTGTCCAAGCAGACAAGGAGAGGCAAGAGGGCATGCTGAGAGGCTGTATGAGTAACACTAGGCTTCCCCCTTGATGGCTTAATGTCAGCAGGGCTGGTCTTGTTGAAATTAATCCAGTCACAATAACAGCATAAAGACATGCATTTATACCTCTATTGACTTTTCACGTTCACAGGATAATTGTTGTAACATTTTCTTAAAGGCCAAAGACCTTTTGATGATAAATATATCTCATTACATGGAATTTTATATGTAATCATCATATGAATCTCAGTGAAATTCAATGGATATATTTACCATGTGTTAATCCTAGCATAACAAGCCTTTAACCTATGTGACTTAATTATAGGCATATCATCAGATTTACTGTAAAAAATGCTTTATTTTTTTTCACTTACATTTGCCTTTAAAAATCCTTTCACTTCTTTAACTCTTTTGTGAATTACCTATCAAAAAGTTCATCTTCTCTGCTCCTGACCTTGCTTGAAGGTAAATCCAGGGATGTGTGATACCACTATTTGTTAACTGATGTGCAGATAGGTACAGCTAGAGAAGCTTCTTAATGGAAGTTTTGAATAAACCTAGACCTGCCCAAGACTCCTACTGTGTTTCATTTGAAATACCTCCCAATTTGTCAATGTATAATTGATCACTTCTGATGAGATTTTTCAGCCAGCAGTGAGTGGCAAATGCATTTTCATTGTACATGAACATGACATATAGAACAATTTTTAAGCTTTCCTGAGAAAGAGAATATTGATACCAAGCTCTCTTAGTAGCCCAAATCTACATCTGGTTAGAAATGAGTAGCACATGCAAGAAAAAAGTGAATAAAATGGGTTTATTTAGATTAGAAAAAAACCTCAATTGCAGAAGCCTAAACTGTGAACACATGTCAAAATATTCAAATGTTTTCCCTTACTTCTGGAAGAAGGATGGGCTCATAGAATCACAGAATGGTTCAGCTAGGAAGGGAGGTCTGGGGGTCATCTGATTCAACCCAACTTTTCGAGTGGGGACACCTAGAGCTGTAAAGGACCATGCCTAGGTGGCTTTTTAATATGTCTAAGGAAGGAGACTGCACAATCTCCCTGCACAGTCTGTAGCTGTGTTCAGACATCCTCACAGAAGAGAAGAGTTTTCTGATGTTCAGAAAGACCCTGCTGGGTTTCCGTTGGTGTCCATTACCTCTTGTCCTGTCACTGGGCGTTATTGAAAAGAGCCTGGTTCCATCTTTGTACTCTCCTTTCAGGTATTCATATGCACGATGAAATTGCCTTAATATGCATGGGGAAAAATACAGTGTTGCTAGCAAAATCATTCAATAATCAGAATTCTAAAATACTGTGTTATGATGGAAACTACACAACTAGAGATATTAAAAGCTGGATATAAACTATCAACTGTGACCTTCATTCTGTGAAAGTTGTTATACTGCACTACCTCCTGAGGTGTCTTTTGACCTCGCAGTTCAGTAATTCCATTGCTCTTCTCTTTTTAGTTTCCTCATCCTATTTCTTTTGACCAGTTTCAGATCACTACTGTCACTTGACTATAGACATACTCCAGGGATCCAAAACTTTTTAAAACTAGTCCTACAGACTTTTAAAAATGTAAACAGATTTTAGAGATTCTTTTAAACATATGACTTCAACATTACTTCAACATGGCAGAAAATAAACCCCATAAAAACGATTCTTCTTTCCTGAAAATTCATATGATAGTTTGAGCAATATATTGAGAATAGATCCAACAAAGTTTTAATTAAATCAGGTTAAAGACCTGGTATGTACATAATTTACATGTATTCAAGTTTATAGTGCCAAATGGTATTCAGTCACTGAGCTGTAATGATCTATATGAAGTAATTTCTGGACTATCAGTCATTGTGTCCAAAATTTTGTCAAGTATGGGAGAGGTTCCAAAGGACTGAGAATGTCAAATACAGTAACTGTTTGTTTTGTGGGGTTTTTTTTTTTTTTTTTTAAGCAGAAGAAGAGAATCTTCGAATTACAGTCTAGTTAAAGACAGCCAGAAAGACACACCCACAAATCATTAAACGATCCAGCTGAAAGCACCAAGAAGATAACAACTTGAGAAGAAACAGTCAGCATAGATTTGTCAATAACAGATCACATGAATCTAATTTCTTTCTTTGACAGGATGACTGGATAACAACATAGCAGAAGGCAGATTTGATAAATCCTGACTTCAGCAGGTCTTTCAAAACGACTCCACACACTGTTCTCATAAGCAAGAGAAATGTGGTCTGGATGATTTAGTGAAAATCTAGACGATTTAGTGTGACGATGTGTTTGGAAACAGCACCCACCACAATTATTAGTACACATTTCCTGTCAAACTGGAGGATATTTCAAACAGAATCCTCTAAGAATCCCTACCAGTGCCTCTGTTTTACTATGATTTCCACTGACAATCTCAGTGGTGGGATGAAGGACACAGTTATGTTTTTATACTTGGCATTTGTCCCAAGAGTATGTGGAACAAGACAAGAACAGCAAAGCATTTTGGCAGTTCAGTCAGAATACAAGCCATTCATCAAATCCTGGAGAAAGCGTTCACAAATGAACATGAAATGCAGTCAATATACATGCAGAACCCTAAACTTAGAGAAATTATATGAGCAATTGTTAAATGAAGAATAAATGGGCAATAATGTAAAACAAACAAACACAGGAGGCCATAAACTAAATTATTTCTTGCTATTGCAAAAAACTCTTTAACTGAAGGGGAGGTCACAAGAGTTGTGTATAAACTATTGGAGGTGTTGTTCTTGATGTTCTGTTCTTGGGCATGCTCAGACCTCAGCTGGAGTAATGTTTCCCATTTTGGTCACCACACTTCAGAACAGATACAGACAATTTAGAGAGAATCCAGAGGAAAGCAAAGAGAATGATAAGAGCTTTGGAAAACGTGACCTACAACGAAAGGTTGAAAGAATTGGATTTGTTTAGTCTGGAAAAGGGAAGACTGAAGGCAGGCATGATAATGTCTACAAATGTATAGAGCTTGTTAGAAAGAGTGCGCCAATCAATTATTCTTAGGGCCTGAGTGGGATTTTTAGGAGAAGCCAAATAAGTTGAAGCAAAGGAGATTCAGGTTACAGCATTTCCAAACCCCAGTTAAGGGTTGTAACAGCTCACTGAGGCAGGTTGCAGAATCCCTTTCACTGAAGGTTTTTAGTGAAGTATGTCATGCTTGTTTTATGTACAGTGAGGACAGGAATGAATTATCCTATGTCTGTAGATACCTTCCAGCCCTATATATCTGTGATTCCCATGACAATGAAGCATTGATTCCACAGACACAAAAAGGATATTGTGGGATGTATCTATAGACTGCTTCTTGTCAGTAATTTGTATGACTGCATTGTAGACTGTACTGTGTGTTCCAGAAATTAAAGAGCTAAAATGTCCCTAGCAAAGATCTCTACTGAGCTGGTTCTTCAAATAATAAATAATGTGGGTTTATACAGATGGATAAAGTAAGCAAGATGTCCTATTTACTCATCACATAAGTGAAATAAATACATTTCTCTTGGAAATATGAAATATGGATTTTTTTTTCTTAAAAGAAAAATGACTACTTGTCAAACCATGAACCAGTAAGTGGCTAAAATGAACATAAAGACAATGCCCACTGGGTTCTGCCTTCTATCTCATTATATGGAATGAGATACCCATAAAATTCTGTGATTTTGTAGCTGATAAAAAATACCACATAAACTGAGACCATTATCACAGTATTTCATCAATGGCAGGAATTCACTGCAGCATCTGAACCTAGGAGACTAGCAAAACAGTGCTGCCCATGTCCAGATGAATATCTAAGAATAAACAAAGTCAGGGTGATGTGAGCCAGAATATGAACTACGTACTGCATTGCTCTAAGTGGGCATAAGTGGGTATTTTGCATTATCGTATGAAATTTGTTAATGGCAATGAGAGCTGAACTGCTTCTGTGAGGATTTCAGTGGAAGAATAGCCCTACTTTGCTAAATCAGCACACAGGGATGTCAAATACTTAAACACTCATAAGTCAGGCCCCTCAAACCATTCAATTTGCTTTAAAATATGCCTTTGCATTGTCTTACAATGTTTGTTTCATCTGCCTTCTAAGTTCTGAGCTTACAGTGTGGACTCAGATCACATTTTCAGCCTTTTTTCAACAACTGTTATAGTCATTGGCTTTTAAACTTTTGTAGGAAGGAGAAAAAGAAGTAAGGAACAAAACACTTGCAATAAAATCTCTAGCTAGTACCAGTTCCTGTGATGATTAAATTTTCTTCCAGATATAGGTGAACTTCTTTGCCTTGGTCAGCATGGCGATAGCCTGGATCTGAGCACTAGAACACAGGCAACCACATTGCCTTATTGTTAGTGCACTGCCTCACAAAATTTTCACATATACTGTGCAGTTTTCTTTGTAACAAGCCCTGGACACGACTTACATTACTGCACAAGTCAAGGAACCAGCTGCAGGAAGAAGAGAAGCTGGAATTTTTATGTATAACCATTAGAGCACTTTTTTCTAAGTTTTACTTCCATTTGCCTAAGAAAAAGAAAAGCACACAATGTGTGTGCATCTCCAAACAAAATTAAGTGACCAGGACCCTTCAAAATCCAGGTGCCCAGTGCTTCATTTAAACTGCATGTACATAAACAAGAAGGAAATTCTGCTGTCACTAAACTCCTGACAGTATTTTACCGCTGCATTGTCACATGAAACTTTATTGAACAGGAAGACTGCTACTGGGAGAAAGAACAGCAGTTAGTCCAAAAAGGAAGACAAAAGTCAATTCTGGCTTCTTCCATGTTACATCATGCTACAGCCATCTGTGATGGAAAACAGGGCAAGCTGGATGCAACAGCCTTCACACAGAAAATAAGAAAATACAGTGAATAAATACAGGAAGGTATTTACATCACATATAACTATACACAACATATTAGTAAGAAATATTTACACATGTAGATCTAGATAGGCATCCCATTTAGATATATATTCTAATATAGGTAGGTATATAGATAAAGATATAGATATACATGCACAAAAACAAATATGGAATATATTTATACTCCTTCCTAATATCCAGGACACCTCTCTCAGCAATGGCACAGCTGAAGCCTTTCTTGAAACCTGTTTGAACTTTCCCTTTACTGTGAGGACAATAAATTAACTTTAAACTAACCTCTAATTTGGGATTTCATCTCATACAAAGTAAAGTCAAAAGCCAGCAGGTTACCAGTGAAGCATTAGAGAACATGGTATCTCCACTGATACAGTGGGTGGGGAGAGGAAGCTATTAACATGTCTGTAACACTTTGCTTTATACACAACTACCCTGCTTTTAACTCCAGCCTTGGTCGCTGAGGTCAGGCAAGACAGAGCTGACTAATAGTGTCGCTTTCCTACTGCCTTCAGTGCTCCCCCCACCACAGCATGACAGCCAGCATTGGAGGGGGTGGTGAAACACCTCGGTGGGGGCAAGAGAGAATCGCTCATTACAGCTTTTCATTAATGGTGGATGTTAGGGAAAGAAGTGTCACACTGCCACAGATATAAAGCTGCTGAAAAGAGAGCGCTTAGCCATTCATGAAATACTGTTATGTTAACGCAATAATGAATAGGACAAGGTCCCTCATTGTCAAGCAGGTAGTGGACTTTCGTTAGGCATGAAGGGACCTGAGTGCCCAAATTGCTCTAACCATGGGTAAAGAAGCTCACAAAACATAGCTGTCAACTCATTATTTCAAGTTTAAAATGTAAGTATATGTGATGAAATGCTCCAATAGAAATTGAATCTTCAGAAGTTTCAGTTCTTAAATGTGTGCTCCACATTGATGTATGCAGAGGGGCATTCATATAAAGTTATAAACTAGTGGAGCATGAAGCATTCATTCAATCTTGTCATTTTTGAATGTGAAATAACAGCAGATTTTTTCAGAAGAAATTTGAAATTCTGAAAATATGGTTGTATTTGTACCTGTCATTCAATAGAAAATGAACCCCAGAGTAAGGGGCTCTTTTCAAGAGCAGTCAGTCCACAGCTCACCAGCAAAGAACAGCACAGAGCAGTGAGAGCTGTAGGCAATGCCTACCACTGCCATTTTTCTCCAGCTTCATAACTTTCATGCTCAGCACATTAGCATGGTTAAGAATCCAGCACTTCCTACTGAAATTTTCCAACAGGAAAGCAATGGGAATTTTGTCCCCAAAGCTTAGTATTTTGGCCGTAGGTACTGCAGTAACTGGAATACATGACTTAGAGAAATCTGGGCCAATATAGCACCAAAAAACTGAGTCCATCTCTCAGCCTCAGGAAAACAGCTAGACCAAGGAGGCTATCCTTCTCCAGTAGAAGAGTTCAAACCTGAATTCATGATGCTTTTTCCTTTGCATCCTGAATCCAAAATGCTTTTTCATCACTCTTCTATGGTAATTCAGATTTCAAGAATCGGAAGGCAAGCGGTGTTAATTTTATAGGTGATCTTTCTGATTCATCCAATTGTAAATCCTTTCAAGATTTCAAGCAACTTGAGACCCACTTTTTTCTTCCTAATAAAGGGGTTTTTTATCAAATATAACATTGGGTAATTTTCATTCAGAGAGATCTGAATGCACCACCCTTAACTAATGGGATAGAATAGTTGATGCTAAATGCACTCCATATAACTAAACTTGTTATTCATGCTTATAATGTAATTATTGATGTAATGAATAAAAAAAACTAGAACTGCAAGAAATTTTGTAGAAAATATAGCTGGGAATTCAATGGCATTCTGAAATGGGAGAATTGACGCACAAGCATAAAATATAACAATTATTACAGAACCCAAATATCTCTATTTCAATTAATGCTTTTTACACATACATTTGCTCATGGTATATGTGGGATCATTTCTTTACTTTATGGAGAAAGTTAAGACAATAGAACTATATAATCAAACTATTCAAAACATGACAAATTCTTTTAAAATGTAAAAAACTAAGAAAAATAAGTTAATAGAACAGCTCAAAAATAATCAACCAAATCCAAAATGTTTCGCTCAGGCATTCTTCCTGAAGACAAAAACTTTTCTTCCGTCACTGCTGCTATTTTATTTTCTCTACAAAAATAATGCAGCATATAATGGAAAGGGTAAAATATATCACAATGACACTAAAAGAATTCAGGGGTGTCACAGGTTGCCCTGTGCAAAGAACTGCCTATAAAAAACAGGAAAGAGTATTAAACCGGAGGATTGAACCTCCAAACAAAACAAATTCTTTCCTGTAGACAGGAACAGGTAATTCCTCTAATGTATCCATGTGGAGCAGATTTTTCAGTTCCTTACTCCTACAGTTTCCTAGGAATTCTGTTCAGTTTGGAGAACTCACAAATAAACTAGAAAGGCTGTAACAACTGGAGTGTTTGCTTAGCAATTTTTAATTAGAACAATGATTCCTAGATTTAAAAGCAGGCAAGAGACTTCTCCATAATACCAGATGATTCACTTTATTTTCTCTAAAGAGACTATGGATATAGACCCACAATTGTCAAAGACGATACACTGAGAAGCAATTACATATTCAGCAAGAACTTCAAAACACCTAGGCAGAGCTGAAGCTTAGTGAGTCACCTGATATACCACGTCTGCTTTTGATAACCCAGTGTGAGGACACTTATTAACTTGGGCTAGTTCAGCTTAGAACCTCCATCTGGACAGGGTGGAGAACTTGCTCTGTAAGGAGAGACTGGTGGAGCTGAGCTGCTCCAAGCTGAAGCGGAAATTCCAGGCATCTAAGAGCATCCTGCCAGTACCTTCTGGGAGGCTGGGCAATTTCCATATTTTTTTGTTTTTCAAGAACAATACAGATAAAGCCCTATGCCCTAACATAATACAGACAATATGATTATTGTGTACCCCAACTATCATCGTTTTTACTGATGAACATATTTTCTTGGCTGAATCAATAAGAAACTTAAGTCAGCGTAAGCCTAAGGAAATGTTGAAAAGTTTGTCCCATTTCATCCACAATCAATAAAGAGTTACAGGCTGTGTTAGAGAGTGATGCAGTGCAGCATTGTCTGATTTGATCCCTTGTTTCTCTCTGTGGCTAGACAGAAGCTAGTATAACAGGAAGACTGATCTAACCATGAAGACTGATCTCCCTTAGTCTCTCTCATATTCCTTCTGAAGGAAGAACAGGAGGATTCTGAGTTAGTTGAACCTGAATTTCACTGTGATACTTCCTTAACTTTAACCAGCAGTATCCTTAAAGCACAGCACACAGATTCCTGGGACATGCTTCACTACTTCAGCACAGCAGTTGGATTTGAACAGCTTGGAAGGTCCTGTATAATGTCTTGTGGTAGTAAAAGAAAACACACTTTTCCTTCACAGACAAGAAACTATTGAATTAGGTCCAAAGACTCCTACTAGTTCCGTGAGTCAACTCTATATATTCAATGTGTCTGCAGTTCCCAGCAAGGGAGAGGAATCAGTCCTGAGCTTGAATGTATGAAGAATTTAATAATTTGTATAAATGTTTAAAAATTAAATTTTCATTTTCTTTGTGACCATTTAATTTTCAAAATTGTTTTTGATACTTACACTCTGGAAATCAATTAATGTGAAGAGTGTGCCAGTTAATGGGAACTAGAGAATCAGTGCAATGGACATCTGAATTCACTCAAATGGAGGCAGTCACAGTTTACAGCTATGAAGGCTAGTACAAACTCTGGCCCATATTTTCTTTTTCACAGTTTTCAGCTAAAGAATGACAGCATGGCCATCTTCATGATTTTAACTGAAGTCTTTTCTTGATTGTATCTCACCTCTGTACACAGTATTGGAGTCTTAAGTATCAGGTGGGTTCTCCTCACTACAGACCTGAGCTACAGATGTGAAGTGCAGAAATACAGGCTGCACACACTTAGAAACACCTGGGCTTCAAACAGCCCCCCATCAGGGGACTTATCTTTCTAATAATCACTCTTTAAATGCCAGTTATTAATATGAGAGAAATAAAAGACCTTTTGTTCCTTCATTGAAAATACTGTTGATACTTGGTAAACCCTTTCTGTGGTGGAGCAATTACTCGTAAAGCAATAGATTGTATTTGGTCACTGTTTCAGAATGTGAAAAACCTACATTTTTTTCAACTCCAAGGGTGTTTTTAATGTGGGGAAAAAAGTCACAAAACATAATTTCAAACATGCCAGTAACAAGAACTTTTTTTTTCCTACTGGTAACAAAACAGAATTTCTACAATATGGATAAAGTAAATGCTAACTATCAATAAAATATAGGCCTCACAGGGACATGACAAGATGAATATTTTTACAAGGCTAAGCTGCTATACACCTTAAATATCTCAAACCTTGTAAAAGAAAAGTTGTTATAAAGACTGATAGAGAGTTCTCCATACAGAAATGTTCTAAAAAGCTTGAAACACATTTCAGAGTAGCTTGCGTCAGCAATGCACCCTCACTTAGCTTCATAAATGGCAATGTGTACTTGGGAATACAGGGACATACTCTCCTGGATCTTCAATCTTTAGGTTTTCTGTTGGATGATGCGGTCAAAACTTTTTCTAGACATCATATTGAGCTGGGGAAGAGTCTGACTTACAGACTAGCCTAGATAACATTATTTTCATTTCAGGTCTCTCTCCCACCCCTTGCTTCTCAGGCCAGCACATGTTTCATGATTTAGATGTTAATCAGCACTCCACTGGGGCTTGCTTTGCTGAGAAATCAGAATTCAAAGCAGGAACAAAACTGGAGGGTGTGTAATGATGCACGACATTGTACTATAAGAAGGCAATCCCTTTTTCCTCTCATGCAGTTTAGTGGGTCCCATAGAGCCTCACCACTACTTGTTGGTCATAGATTAGCAAGGTGCATATGGCTGAAGTGGAGGAAAACTGGGTAGGCAGGGAAATGATAGTATAGAAGGAAGGGTTCTGATGCTAATAGCTGCCCTTGACTAGCTGAAATAGGTAATAATGGAAGAGATGTATGGAATAATCTACTGCCACACAGTCACACACACATTAGTACAATTATGACCAAGTTAAAGCACACCTGTCATGCCTAGTCCTTCCTTTTCATGATAATGTATTACAAGACTTTGTGGTAATAGCTAAAAAATAGAAACTAATTTTCTATACCATTATTGTTTTGAATACATTACCGCATCTCAAACTCATTCCAACATCACTGAAGATTTACAGGAAAATGGGAATTTTAACTGCACATTGAGTACAGGAATGAAGAAAAATAAAAATAAGGCAACTGACCACTGTCATGAGAGTCACAGATAGAAACACCTCCCCTTAACTTTCGTTACGTAAATTTCCTGCAAGAAATCATGGCTTAAATTTCTTGCTCAACTACTCAGAGTAAATCAGTGTCATTTAGGCAACACTTAGGTATATACATATTGGACAAAGAACTGTGTCCCAGATTTTTCTAGAATGACATTAGACACTTCCTGGGCATGAGATCTGAAAAAATAATTAGAGGATATGTGAACCCATGCCTTACAAGTAGAAAAGTATATCATACAAAATATATGTGAGTCAGGATAAAAGGTCCTGAGAAATAGATTGCATTCTGGTATAGCACTTCTGTGAAAAACTATTTTGAAAGTTAGTTTAGAAAATAATTAAATGTAAAGTCATTTTAATATACAAATGTCTAACAGAAACTTGAAGTCCAACCCTTAACCCTGAAAAAAAAAGATAAAATAAATTTAGATTAAAAAAGGATTTGAATTTCTATAAAACCCACAGAAAATGTTACCATTTAGTAATGACATTCCCTTTCCATTTGACCCCGGCTTGACTTGCTGAATTGCTCTGAACATCTGCCACCATGCACAGAAAGTCTTACTTCTTAACTCTTGCTATTCTAATTTGCACACAAAAGTACATTAAAAGGGATGTTAAGGCTGTGACATAGAACAATAAAAGCAGAAAATTCATAAGTAATTAGGAAATATACTACACAAAATGTTCTCCAGTGCAAAAGGGCTGCTAATACATCACAGGCAATAGAGTTCTATGAGAAAACAATGGAGTTTTCTGATACATAATGCCATGTTTCCATTTCACAGGGAAAAAAGAGTAACTGCAGCTAGTAAAGAGAGACTAGAATAGCTATGTATGCTTATAAAATATTATGGCTGATTCAGAGACAAAGTCAGCATCATTCTTTCAGAAGTGTAGATATCCAAAGGAGTGCCTGAAATATGTTTTAGACCTCTCTTCTCCTACGTAATGTCTATGAAAGAATCAAAGGCAACTTCAATACTTTCCTTCATCTTTCCTCTTTGTTTGCTCGAAATCCCACTGAAATCAGGTGGAGAAAAACAAAAGGTGAACGCTCTTCATTCTTCCTGTGTATGGGCAACTATCTGCTTTTCTTCGAGGAAGGGTGAATGCACCAGACTGATGTGAGCAAAGACTTAAGACACCTACTTCACTAAGCTGAAGGATTCCAGTTTCCCACAGGTTTCAGGCAAGGACAGAGTTAAGCACTAAAATATTTGAAGAAGGCTGGCTCTGGAAGTAGGATGGGATTTGTTATTGACTCACTCATGTCAGTGAGACATAGAGCTACATTATAGGCCTCTGGAAGATGACATTGCCAGCTCTTTGGGAACCTGCTCTGAAGAAGGGGAGCAGGAGTTGTTTTACATATCTGAAACACCCAGAACAATTGTAAGTGCTAAATAATAGAGCTGCATGTTTCAGGGGCATATAAACTCTGCTGAAAGGGGAATAAGTTGATAATAGTATTAGGTTCTTCTGGTATTGTCTATCAAGAAGGTATAAGTCAAATTTCCCACAAAATTTTAAGAAATACTTTAAGGTGGTGGTTTCTTGCTTGTATCTCCAAGTCTAATTTTGCTAGCTCCTTTCCCAAAGGTCTTTCCCAGATACTTTCTCAATACCAAGCTGTAATGTTTCTGTAGATGTAGCCCTGCCACAGCATAAGACTCTCCAAGTCAGTTCTGCCTGTTACAGCCTGTCTCTCCTCCAGAATCACCTACTTGTCCTCCATTTACAATGGTCACCTGGTAAAGGGAGCAGAGACATGAATGGAACAAAACAATGACATTTATTTTACTGATTAGTTCAGAATCAGCACACAGGCTAGGAACAAGCAGTCAAGAGCTGGTGAAGGAAAGACAGATCCCACCTAGATGGGATTATGACACTGCAGAACTGGGCTCTGAGTCTCCTCTTTTCTCACATTCCAGCTGTTTCCTGCCCTTGAATAAAAATTACAGTACAAAAAAGTTATTAGTACTTTTTTGTACATATAGTTTGTTAATGTATTCTGGTTACAAACATGTCTAATTGGAAGGCAGAATGCTAGCTATATAAAGGATTTAAACTGTTAATTTTACGGACTGCATGTCATGAAAGATAGTGGCTACCTACTCCTTTTACAGAGAAATCTGGCTCAATCTAAAGCAGAGTTGTCAGCATTTCCTGGTGGTATTTTGTAATTTTTTAAGGAAACTGAAGAACAATGGAAAACATTTTCTTTTTTCTTTTTTTCCTAAATGAACAATCAAGCTTATGCTGATCCATACATGGTGTTCAGTTCTTGCAAGTATTCAAATGATAACCTAGTATTTGTAAAAATGTTTTCAGGTCTGAAATTATTGTAGAAGAAGCAGCTTTCGTATCAAAACTGTAATTTTTTTTACTGTTTTAAAAATGATATTTTTCATTCACTATTTTTAATATATCATTTTTGTACTTTAAAAATGTCTTCCAATAAAAGAGCAGAGAAAGATCATATTAAGTCAGTGAAAGATCTCACTCTTTCTCCCAGCTGGAAAATGCAAACAGACATCTACCTCAAAATGGAAGTCCAGTGAAGATACTCCTAGTACTTGCAACAGGATTTGGTGTCAGGTACCAGTAAGCACGAGCATGTTCTAAGAGGGAAGACAAGCCCAGAGATTATGATACCAGCACAGGCAGAGGCAGTGCCCTCACCAGTCAGATGCCAAAAATTCTCTTAAAAATATAAGAGAGCTAAGAGGAAACATTTCCCTCTAGATGTTAATAAATGAAATTTTACTGTGATTTTTAAAATCTTAAGTTGGAAGATGCTTTGTAAATACTCACTGCCCTAAATTTGGGAGTCAAAATTTCCTTTGTAGTTCCTCCACATTATACACATTTAGATTTCTTCTTCCCAGCAGCAGAAAAAGAATTCTTCTCCCTAAATTTCTTCTTAGAATTTTGACTGAACCAAGTAAAGCAACAAAAAACATAATTTAACCATCAGCAATGAAATACACATATTTAGCTCTAGGAAGACATCTCTTCATTAAATGCTTCTAGAGTCTTTTCTGCGTCCCAGTGTATGCCTGTGTGCCTCTCACTTATCATCCAGTTTGCTTTCTTCTATCACTCCTACATCTCCTATAAACATAAGGTCTCTGATGCTATCACTCTGATATCTCTTGTTCTTTCACTTTAAGGCCTCTTGTTCTCTCACCCCTATCTCCTGGTATAGCAGGTTTCTCCAAGTTTCACCCACTCCTTAGGTCTGTTGTTGTCTGTTGTATGTTGTCTGTTGTGAACTGTTATTACAAGTGTGAAACAACTAGAAAATTATGCATTTTGTCTTAAAGATAAACCAATTTTATTATTTCTTTGCCCACATTTCTAACCTATGACCCTTTGTATCATTTCTTGTTTCTTGCAATATCTCTCATCCAGTTTAGTACGCAATAATATTGTTAACATGCTGGCTGCTGCTTCATCTTGAGATCATTAATTACACTATTAAAGCCTGGAGCTACTATTTAAGAGTACCACTGCCCTCCACAGGAGAGAACGGCAGACATACTGTGGATTGTGTCCAAAGTACCATCTCTGTAAAGCCACACCTTAGAGAGAGTCTCCATTTCATCTGGAAGAAACCATCTATAGTCAGTGGTGTGAAAGGACAGAAACATGACACTTTATGTTCCATATGTTGGTGAGATCACCTAGGGAATGAAGATTCTCAGCAGCCCTGCCCATTTATTCTCATTAGCCAGTGTCAACTGGCTGTTGATTCCTTTTCTGCTTCTGGGTAAAACATAGCATATTGAATACTCCCTCCTTAAATATACCACTTGATCAACAGTAGAAAAGTTGATCCTTTGCTCTTTGTCTTGTGAAAGCATCATCCAAATACTCTGTGTGTTGCCTGCATCTCGATTAATCCATATCTCCCACAGCAAATATTTCTTCTTCCTATGAACTTCCATTTTGGATCCTCCTCACTTGTAGACTTTCCTTACTCTCCACTCTAAAACACTTGAGTCTTAAAGCCAATGAGGCAATTTAGTGGATTGTTTGCCCTGTAAATCTAATCCAGTAATTATACTATATTGAGAGACATACATCTTCCTCTCAGATTTACCTTTACCACTGGCTATGAAGTGTCCCAGGTTTCAGTAAAGCTTACTTTCACAGGGACAGTAGCTGCTACTGACCCAGATCAAACAGAAAAAGAAAGCCCTCAATGCTTTCCTAGTGCCACTTAGTCTACTGAACTGCATCCTTACTTTACTGGTATATGGTCCTGATTCACCACTACTCCCAGTCAATTATACCTAAGTATGGTAAATGCTGAAAAACTGAATTTGAAAATGGTAAGTATTTTGCACAAGGTAACATTTATTTGGGTACCTGAATGCTTTTCTTTTTATCTAGAAACGACTGATTATCTGCATTACAAAAGATCAGTTCCCAACACAGAGAATTAGGACTGGCCACATCACTCTCATCAACATTAACGGATGTGCTCATCTATAAACTCAGTCCTTTACCTTTACATGCAGTGAAGTATTCTGAGATAAGACAATCACAGAGGGAAAGTGAGTAATATTCACTCCTTCACTTCTGGTTTCGCCTGGAGTGATTCCAACATCAGCAGTGAGTTGTCTCTTTTTTTGTTTCCCTATAAATAAACACGAGAGTGGCCAGTTTTACTTCTCATTATTTATAAATAACAATGTGAAGTGTTATCTCAAAAGGGAATTTTAGTAGTGAAGTTACATATCCTTTACAAGAAGGATTTATAATGGGAACATATATAGAGAGAAACTATACCCTTGGTATTGTAATTAAGCTTTTAAAACACCCGATAATTCAGTGTTATTTGTTTTTCCTTTCTTTGATGAACTGATAAATGTCACTTGAATATTTGCATGAGCACTCAGTAGAGAAGCTAGTTTTCTTCAAAAGAAAATAGCACGCACACTTATTTCTCCTCTGCTGTACATAAATTCTAAATAGTAGCTTGGCAGAATTATGAAATAAAAATGGATGTTTTTAAAGGCATTTGTGCAGTCTGGGGAATAAATGATAGAATTTTCTTATATTTCTCATATATGCAGATAACAGATACATTTAATGCAAGAAGGAAATAGAATTTTAATAGAATTTTTAACTAAAGATCTTGAAACAAAACTAGACATACATTTTAATTGAATTTCTGGCTCAAATTACAGCAAACCATTATAAATCATTAGGAATCAGTTTTAAAACTGCTTTCACTTTTACCCGTATTACAAACACAGAGGTAAGCTTTTACAGCTACAGATAAGTGTTAATAAATTACCCGAATTTCAAAATTAATGGCTGCCCGGCTGCTTTGGGGAGATATCATTGTGTTTCATGAATATTTTGATTTTGTGATTAGATCAAAATGCACTGAATTCCTAAACAGTCATAACTAAGGTCTGCTGATCATAAACTGTTCTTTTTTAATAAATTATATTCCTCACAAATCTGCTGATATGGAATAATTAGAAATTGGTTGCCTGCATTTACTGTAATATTTGCATGACTTTAGATCTCCACCTACTGATCTAGTGGCTGGCAGGAAATGTACATTTTGTACATTTCTAAATATACCTTGCCTGCAGAGATAATGGTTTATATTGTGATGTTAAGAAGGTTTTTATTTGCAAAAAACAAAGAGGTGTCACTTGCCAGTTCTGGAAGACATTGATTAGGCTGTTTATGTCATTCCTATTCAGAACTTATTATTTACAGCTTTCCTGTTTCCTTTCCTTTGTAGGAGATAATGATCTGTCTCCTGTAAACTGCTTAAAGTGTGTCTATTTTCTCTTTTTTTTTTTTTTAGGAAGTCTTGAAATACATTTTATAGAAGGAAAGCATATTGAAATGGAATGTAAACTGTGTAAAATACAGCATATTAATCGAAAATGATATCTTTCGGTATAATCTTTAAATTAAGTGGCATACAAATATTTATAGTTAGAGAAAATGAAATTGCAAATCCATTTTTCATTGTAGAAGGCACATGCATCTGAATGTGATCCTGTAAGACATATACATTCCACAATTAAATACACTTACATTTTGGGAACTATTCATTTTAACAGTACTGTACATGGGCATATCTGTCTTTTGCTACAGATCTTTATTGACGGAGGGGAGTTCTCATTGCTGTCTAGCATTCAGGTCTCAGAATGGCCTAAGTGCACAGTGCCCCTATGGATGCTTCATAACCATGTGCTTTAGGGAACATTTCAAATTTAGAAAGGTGGCTTCACTTTATTTGCCATATACAGTAGAGATTGGATATAATTGTTAATGTTTACTGTATTAACATGATCCAATATTAAAATCAATGCATCAAAGGGGCAGGATGCAGCCTACTACACAACATATTTAGATGACAAGACAAGTGTATTTGGGATATTCGTATGCTAAAATAATTCCCTATTTCAAAAAAAGCAAATAAAAATTGCTACCATTGCCATAGCTTTGTAATCTGAATGATAGATCAAGGAGAAAAATATTGATTATAGGTGAAATATTCAGCCAGTTCACCATACTTATAATTTATTCTAACGATTTCTGAAAAAATTCTATTTAATTTTGAAAAAAAAAATTGACCCCACTCTCTATTTTGTCCCCATTGCTACTCTGCAGCCCAGTGAACAGCTCTTAATCCCATACTGGATAACTAGTCCTATAAACTAAAAGATACATAAAGCAGTCAAGGACAAAGCTGTTAATTGCTCACAATCATGCTCTTTTATCATTTCAGTCAAGTTTTTGTGCTGTTTATTTTATGGGTATTTATCCCATTCTCCCTGCTAGTGTGACCTACTTGCATTAGAACTTAATACTGAGTTTCATTACCAAGGTATCCTATATAAATTTTAACTCTCCCCCAAATAAAATCTGTTTTCTTGCTTAAGATGACTGAAATAAGTGTAGAACACCTCCAGTGCCTCCTCTTGTTCAATAATGTATTGATTGATTGATGCTTCATCATTAGCCCTTAAAACCATCACAGAAATATTAATCTCTACAGAAAGTGCACCTGCAATTGTGAAAAGCTTGATAATTTAGCTAATTTAATGCAGGTTAATAAATATAGTGAGTGACAAAAAAGGAAATCATATGTGCTTTTCCCTTTCCAGGGATTGTACTGCAAACCAGATTCCTGGTTTCCATGTTGGAAACCTGGCACTCTGGCTGAAGTCCGTGGTTCAGAGCCTGGGAAGTGTTGGCCCTTCTTCAACACATTTCTAGCCCATGAGTAACTTCTGTTCAGAAGCAAACCCAAATGGGAGGGTGTGTCAGGTGGAGGGCCTTCTCTGTCTCCACAGGCTGGGCACATTGCCTGGGTAAGGGGGAATGTCACCCACAGGAAGCAGAAAAGAACAGGCTCTCTTAGCACCAAACAAGGTACTTTAGGTGCCTACACTGGACATCTTTGGTTCTAACAAAGGTTTCTTTGGCAATTTTTCAGATAGGGAATCAACTTAGGCAGCGTAAAGTTTGCTCTATAAGAGATGCTGTCCTCATTAGCTATACCGGAAGCTGAGACAAACCAATCTCATAACTTTGGTGTGCAAATTAGGTACCTAAAGTTGGCCAAGGAATGTATTAGTGAAAAAGAAAAGTATAAAAATAACAAATAACTGTAGAAAGATAGCATACAATGCAAAACATTAACAATTGAATTGAGGTAGGGTGGTGTTTCTTTGTTTTGTTTTGGTTTCACCTAAATTTTAAAATTAGAATCTGCAAACTAATCTGGAAAACAAGACTGAAATTGGAACAAATAACCAGAACTCCTGACATCTGAGGAATATTTGTTGCTCTGTGGAACACAGGCCTATAGAGAGAAAATTGCATGGCCTAGAGAGAGAAAAAAAAAAGTTTTTATTTGAAAGCTGTTTGACCAAGATATCTTTAAAAAGTACTATGTAGGACATGAGAGCTGCTATGGTTACAGCAGTGAAGATTGTTTTATTTGAACCTAAAGATTTCTGTGAGAATCCTAATTCTACCCTTAGCGGATATAGCTAACTCCCATTGATGTTAGTTCTTCATGGGACAAAGTTTGGGCTGGAGGATTGTTAACTGCTATAATTCTTATGAAAAGAGAATATACATTTCTTCTTGCAAAGAAATAACAAGGGATAATCTGAAGTGCTCTAAGCCACCATCAGGAGAAAGAATTATTATCTTTTCTTTTCACAAGAAATAAAGAACCTACATTTAAGCTAATATTGACAGATCTCTGCAGACCAGAAGAGAAACAATCCCACAGCCTAAGCAAAGCAAAGAGATCAGTCTCCGACATCCATTCAGAGGCCAGCTGCTGGTGAAAGAGAACAGAGGAGCCAGGAGCTGGAGGAACAGATGTGTCTGATGAGATGAGTGCAGGGCATATTTCTGGGACCCAGTAAGTAGGCCCAGCTATTTAGCAGATTTTGTAAAGTACCTTTTGTGTGGAGAATAAATAGACTAAAATATGATCCTGAAGATTTCAGGATCATACATGGCATAAGAAACTTGGGGAGCATCAGTGTTCTGCTGCTGAATTATTTGTACCTGCACATGTTTGCCTTAGCGATAGTGACTTCAAAGCGCTGTGGTGACAGTCATTCTGCATAATGCCAAACAGCCAAGCCTGTTTTAACAAGGGGGCAGGATTACATTTTCAACAGTTCTGGTACTATTTGCTTTGTGAAAATGCTTAATTGTATGTTAAATTGACTGTAGACATGATCTATTAAAGCTTGGTTTTTCAACGATACCTCAGGGACTTCGCCCCCACCTCCCCGTGACACGCCATGTGATTTGGGCAGGGAACTCCCTCAGGCTCATGTGAATACCCCAGACTCATTGTACATTTCTGAGCAGACGTGGTAAGCATTGTCCTGATTCATGTGGGCTAATTAGTCAATATTTATATTGTGTTCTGCAGGCTGGAAAGTAGGAGAGAAGTGCTAACTGCTCTTGTTTTTATTATTGATTTACAAAATGAGGAAGTTGTGGAAACCTCTCCCAGAGCCCTGAAGTGACAGTTATGAGCCACAATCATGTTCACACAGTTTGTGCTAAAACACCCAGCCTCAGGAATACCCTTGGCAATTTTTGAACTTCGTGCATTTACATGTGCTCATGACTCCTGCTCCTGAGATAGAGAAACTGCACATGTATGACAAACAGGCAGCATCATACCCTTAACTCAGGGAAAAAAGGGCCCAATACGTCTGCCTGGCTTGCAGTGAAATGCAGTGTAAAGGACAGAGTGCCACAATCTCTAGTGATTCCTACCTGTACCTAAACTGCAGGACTAGTTCAGTACATAGTCAAAACCAGAGTTAGTCTGTGTCATGCAGACTTTGGCAAGCTGGGATTTTGCTTATAACTTTCCTAAATCCATACTCAAGAAGAGGACTGATCCTCTTGTTGTCTTCCATTCCTATCTGATCATCCAGAATTTTCTTTCTTCCATAACTGGTGTGACATATACCTTTTCACAGCAGAGCTCCCTGGATGTGGATGTGATCATGACAAATTATGTGGTCAAGAGACTGGAAAGATTGCTTTCCACTTTTGTGTCTATTTGATAAGGACAACAAGGGAAGGAGCAGTCAGGATTACATGAATAGGAAGTGCTTGTTAGGAGACCAGGAACCACTGAGCATGTTGCTACTGCAGTCGCCTGCGCATGAAGACAAAAGAGACCAATTGCCAGAGGTAAACTGTGAGACAGGTAACATGCAGCATGTCAGAAGTCCCTCTTTATTTGCCTCTATTCAATCAGAGCATAGGATGACAATGTTCAGAAATGAACAGTGTATTTGGGACAGGCTGAAAAAAGCCAATCTCTGCTTAACACCACCTATGAGATACTAAGACTTTCCAGTTCTCACTGGGACCAATTTAGTTCCTGATGTGTGTGGGAACATTCCTGTCATTATCAAGTTGAAATAATATGCCTTCTATTCAAATCCATCCTTGTGCCTGATTTTGTGCTTATTAGTGCACATATTGCTACTATGACACAGAATTTAGAAAAAAAAAAAACCCTAGCTTCTACATATTTAGAGACTTTGTAATCAATTAGAAGTGTTCCATGAAGCACAATATTGCACCACACACGCTTGTCTTTTTAGAGTAGTCACCAACGATGGTTTCTTAAAAGATGGATAATTTATAGTTCTGCTGAAAAAGGCAGATATATAAAATACTGGCTACTTACCTGGATTCTGGCTCACCAGAATGGCAACTGGATATGTCAAAAGAGTCAATGGATTAAGAGGAGCATTACCTAGTAATATTTATTCATGTTCATACGTGTGGTAAATTTCTTCAAGGTGCAACTGGAATTATGACTGACACGTGAAAAAGAGCTTACATACCTGAAACAGGCTGAAGTTAGGTGGAAAAATCAAGAGAAAAGGGATATCTTTAAATATATCCAACTCAAGAGAACAAGTAAGCCCAAGAGTAGGTCCCCAAGGCACAACGGTGTTCATCCTAGAGGCACTGTGTTATGTATGAGCTAGGATGTGTGTCCATACAATTAAGAAAGATTCTGTGAAAAACATTGTTTGGAACTCAGAGGCAATATAGGTGCTTTTGAAGATCATTCCTCCTGATGTGAGGGGTAGTTCCCAGTTCCTATGTGTTACTGTATAGTGTTGTGCAGGTGTGCATTAAGATCCAAAGGATATTGCAGAGGTAAGGGCATCCCTAATTGTTGCTCTAGCTGCTGTCCTCCCTATGGAGATTTTCTGCCTGTAATATGGAAGTGGGAGATCACTGTCCATCTGATAGGATTCCTTCTCTCTTTGATTAACTGCTTAACCTCTTTCAGGCCAAGCATTATAGACCAACATTTTCAAAATAAGGCACAACATTCAGACACTTCAACCCACATAAGTCACTTCAAAGAATGGACAGATTCCACATCATGTAAGAGCTACAGCTTTCACAAGATTGATGTGGAGGTATTGTGCTCAGCAGCTCTGAAAACTAGGCCATTTTTATTTAGACTCCTAAAGCCAAAATCAAATACTTAGCTTTAGGCAACTTCATCCTGAACCTTGGTCCTAATCTCTTTTTTAATACTCTGCTAAGTAGAAAGATGCAAATAGTTACTGTGTACATAAATCAGTGTTGTTTCAAAGATTAGTTAGGGCTAATGTTATGCAACGTTATGCGTTAGGGCAAACGTTATGCAACACGTTAAAGCATTTCCATTTTTATTCTGTATACACAGTGCAAATAAAAGACAATCACCTTAATCTAAATTTTACTGTAACTCATATTACAATATTATTCAAGTTGTACATTAAACTTACGTTTTCCATATGGTTTGATACTCTCCAGAGTGAGAATGAAATTGTTGTCGGATGGTTGCTTTGGATTGTAGTAATTTTGTTTTTAATTTACAAGTTTCTTTGGATTTCTGTTAGATAATTCAATGAAGAAGAAGTTTTTCACTAACTAAGAAGGAAAGTTAGTGAAGTTGATGTGAAGAAGATCAAGAAAACTTTTACTTGTACTGAGAAACATTTCCATGTACTTCATGAATGAATGATAGGAAGGCCAAATAAGTATTTCATTTGTTGCTATATCTAGACAAATTATGGATAAATCTTAATTACATTGGACTGGTGGGAACCTATTTAAAGATTTTTCACATTTCCAAGGAGTTTAGAATTAGAGATATATGAGTTTTTCAACAAAGTTGGATTATGGATCTTACTCTAAAAATCCTGGAATTTTGCCATTAAAAAAATTAGTAGATTTTGGTGGTAAGAGCACAAAATACTTTAGGATCTTGGAAGAATCTGTCTACATGGAATGGTCCATTCTTAAATTGCTCCAAGAAGAAGCTAAAGAGATTCACTGGGCAGGCTCACACATAAATTCTGTTTGAATTTACTGCATTTACTTCAATAATAACTGCACATCCACAACTGTGGTGATCCATATGGAAGTACTTTTAGAAGTAATTACCTGCCAGCAAGGAGCACATAATCAGGATCATGGTCTTTTTGAAACAGTGATTTCCTCTGATTCTTCAAACCACCACAAGATCAAAATTGGAAACTCCCTGTACATCATGGTTATACTAATCCAAAACCTCCCCGTGTGAAATAAACAAGGGTGATGAAGGTTTCTCCCTAGTCATTGTTAATCATCACATTTAACTATTTCAAAACCAGTCTTATTTAAAGAAAGTAGAGAAAATTATCAATTTCACAGAACTGTTCAAAGAAACATAGTCCAGCGAGGGTAAAGCATTAACTTTTGCTCAAGCTGTATTCCAGTTAATTTGTGATCTTAAAACTGTAATACATACAGAGCTCTCCATTTGTCCTAAAGGGTAAAAAGCCTTCAGCATCTCCAGGATATAACCTTTCAGTGTTCTGTGGAATGATTGCTGGATGGTGTGAGCTTCTGATAGAACTGGGCATCTCTGACAGCTGGAAACACCACTTTCACTTAAAGGTTTCTCAAGGTCATATGTTTTAGTCCATGAATTCAGAAGAATATTTTTTCTTTAAAGGAAGATTTATCACATAACTTCATTAACCATAATAGAAAAATATGTCATAAGGGGAATTTGTGCTTGAAAGTTTGCCTACCAATTTTACGTATCCAAAGTAAGAAACTATGGTGTAAGTTTCAGTTTCTCAATAGGACAATGACTTTCAAAGCATGCAATATCCAAGTAGAAAAGAGTACACCTACACTTTGCCAGGTACTAAGAAATGCATCTTATGCCTGAGAGCACAGGTCTCTTCAAATGTATATACCAATAAAATTGGTTTCAAAGCACTTTCTGTTGTAATGAAAACACTATAGAGCAATATTTATTGACTGAAATTAAACACTGAAGTAAATTACATATTGAAGTACTCTAATTCAAAAAAAAGTTATTCAAATTTGCTGGCTAATTCATGCATTTCCAAGATGTAATGGTGGAAAACATAATTTGATAATGTTACCTGACCTTCCACATAAGGCAGGTATATGGGAGCTAATATTCTATACAATTAGGCAGCATTGTAACAAATAATATCCACATTGCTTATTTTCCCTTCATTGGAGCATCCTGCAAGGCCCCCAGTTTTAGGCAAAGTCACATGAAATAGTAGTTAGTACTTTTTGAAAGAAATCAATCCTTGTGAAAATTCTCCACACTGAGACAATGCTGGTCATAGCAATTTTGCTAAGAAAACCTGTACAATTTCTGCCAGGAGGATTGAAGGACCACGATCACAGCCTGAAAGACATACTTGCTCAAACAGTCCTTCATGTACCTGAAGAGGAGAAACACTAAGTGATTTCAGCAGAGCTACACAAGCAGCCCCCTGTGTATCTGTTAGAAATCTTTTGGCTATGGGGGATGCACATAAAAATTCATATCACTGTATCACTTTTGGAACAGAAACTAACTTAATTTTTTACAAAAGCTGATGATGCCAAAACTATCCAGTAGCTGTTTGCATTTGAAGTCCTGCATCAAAAGGAAATGATAGTGTTGAGATGTTGATAAGTACAAGCAGAGCATGGGGCTGACTGGGGAAACCACTAGACAGATTGTATTGCAGTATGTCATATCCCAGGTAAGTACCACTATACTGACCTCAAAAGTAGCCACAAAGTTATGAAGCAAAAACTATTTTGAAGGGTATTGTGGTTCAGTCATTCTCTGGTGCTGAAGCTGTTCTGAACACCTGGCTTCTAGGTCTCTGCAATGAGAATTTCAATGTGAATTAACACCTGTCAAATGATCAGACTTAAAAAAAAATCTGCTCTCTAAAGCTTTTCAGAAGTATATATTTTAAAATACATATCTCAAGGGCAGCAGAAAATCATTTTAATGAATGCTAACATGTTTGTAAACACAATGAAAATGGTATTTCCTACTGAGCAGTATAGGATCATTTAAATAAAATATCTGCCTTTGGACATCAGACCCTGCTGGTGATCCCACTAGGATTTGTGCTTCATTTTTCTATTGGAAAATGCATCATATATGGACATGTTTAATGAGGACTGATAAAAAGAGAAATCTCTGACACATGCCATCTGTACAGATTTTTCCTTTTTAAATCTCTATATCTTAATAAACTTCCAAAATTCATCCCTGAAACTGTGTTGACTTGTTGCAAATGCCTCATGCTAAGAGGTGAATATCAACATAAGAATTCATTATTTTAATAGAACCAAAGTCTGTCAGAGGTAGGAGAGCAGAATGCAAATGTCAACATTGCTGGAGGTACCAGCAAACTGATAAAGCCCATTTATTTATAACTATATTTTCAGTAGAACAGTGTCACTTGAATATCTTCCATCACTTTATGTTTATTCTACTTCCTTTATAAAGTGACTTCCATGTAACATCACAACCTGATGTCCTTATTCAGTAAATACTGAGTTTTCACTCAATAAAATATTTTCGGAGCTAAATCCTGAGAAACCAATTAAAACAGTGAATAGAGACAGGATTTCATGGTGCTGCACCCTTCTACAAGATTTGAAGACCTTTCACTCTGAGTAAGTGAGAGCTACAAGTAAGAAAGCACGTGAAGATGACCAGAGAACCTCCAAAGGTTCAGACTCCTTGTTTTGGTGGGAAGCAAAGCCTGAGGACCCAGATGAATGACCAAGACCTGCTGCCTGCTGCCACCTGTGTTTTCATCCATGTGCTCTTAAAGACTTCCTTGTTCTTGTGCAAGTGGCTCTTAGGCTGAACAGCATCTCTCTCTGACCCCATATAGCCAGCAGCCATAACTTCCTTAGATACTATAGACACAGCAAAAGGAAGATTTTTATCCCCTGAGTTTCTTTTCTCCACATCCTACTGCTAGTCTTTCTACAGCACTTCCACCTTAGGTAATTTTTTTTAGAGAACCATGTCAGATTTTTGTACAGAGCAACAAAGGAGACCTTTTTAGCACATTGTGTGATGGCCCTAATACCTTTTTTACCTTGTAAGTTCTCTTCTGTATTTGTCTTCTTCATCACTGCAGATTCTCAGCAGCTTTCAGCCATCCTGTGGTGATCTGATACACCAGGCCCTCCTCCACTACAGGCTTTTCCAGATGGTCACCTCTCTGGACAAGTTTCTGAACATATTTTTTCCCTAATGAACACCAAGCCAAAACTGGCACATCACTTTCAAAATGGTCCTGTGGGATGTGAGCTGTATGTAGCTATGAAGTAGCTGTGCTTCAAACCTCTGTAAATTCATATGCTATGAACTGCCCAATCTATTCAACTCATTATGTATTTTAATTTATCCTTCTTAAAGAAAACATATGCAGAACTGATTTTTTTCTTTAATTTCAAAATATTATTTTTATTTCCTATTGAGAGTTTAAATATATGTACTTACAGCGACCATATCTACCAGTATTTCTATAGCTCATTACTGAATCTAATGAAGGACTATTCACATTCACATCAGTGATATATATTCAGTAGCATAATTTATGACATTTGCAACACTGGATGGATACTGACTAGGAAATTCTAGCTATGTGCGATACAGCACTGAAAAAAATCTGAAGGAACACATTTTTAAACGCAAGGTCTGAGTGCTGATTGACATGCTTTGTACGATAGTAAAATCTGGCAGGTGCATTAACTTGCATTCCTCTGATCTGTACACATCCACACTTGTCTTCTTAGGGTACTTGGTAATAAGCTTCTTTAAAGATCCCTGAGTAAGCACTGAAGATAATATCTGGAGTATGTAGCACTCAGTCCTTTTAGAATGGCTTTTTCCTGCTCCTTTCGTTTTCTTAAGAAAATGTCAGTTTAATCATATCTTAATGCTTTGATAATGCGTTTCTTTACATAGCTGTAGAACACTCACTTCAGTGTTTTAAAAGAATTAATGTAGATGTAAAAATGCCAGTTAAATGAGATTTCTTCCAACAGGCTAACAAAACTGAAGTGCAAGGCTTCAAAACTTGCAAGACACTCACACAGCAACTCAAATGTGCTATAGCAGAGGCCACTCTGTGTTTATCTTTGCTGAAGAAATTCTGTCCCCATTTGGCAACTTCAGAGAATCTATATACAAGCTCACCTACTGTCAAATGCTATAGTCAACGTTTTTTGAAAAGTTTGTTTCTGATTTCTACATAGCAGTCCGCAAACTTCACCAGCCCAGGAACCCAGGCAGTTCTTCAGTAATAAATATTTGTTTCCAGAACTAGCCAAACTCACTATAGTATAAGCTGCACTGCTGAACAAAATAAAGAATTGTACCATGTTTCTACTTACTTGCTCTATACCAATAAATATGTTACAAACCTGGAATATATTCTTTCAGGGAACTACACACCAAATTCACTGTTCAGGCTGTCATGAAATAGCGGGCACACCACAGATAGGGTTGGGAGAAGAGCCTTCAGAGGCAGGCATATATTTCTCAGTTGAATTCTTGCTTCACAGCTTCCAACAGATGTATCTTGAACTGCTTGTGTCTCTCAGCAAAAGTAGCCATGACTTTACCTTTCAGGGAATCTTTTCTTGCAACACATTCTCAAATACAAAACTTTCTTATTCAGCTAAAGTATAAAATTAAATGTAACTAATTAAATGTAATTATGCAATGGCATAGTTAGAAATGGCCCAGAGAATATTTATATTTCACATTTGACTTAGGAAATCTGCATACTTAGGAGATTCTACAAAACTCCTTTTTCAAAATTGCATTTGACCATCAAGAGACATCCACATTTTATTATTGATTTCTAGACTCAGCTCCTCAAATAGGTATAATGGAATGGTTTTGTGGTTCTTGTATGTTAGTTGCTAAGATTAAAAGAGGCTTTTTCCTCCAAGAAGAGCATAATTTATGATGTACTGCAATACACATTGCATGAGATAAATTGACAACTTGCATGTCTTCAGCTGTAATCACTTTCTATAAGTAGAAAATGTTTCTTATTCCCTGTGTGTTTTGCAAAAATTAAATATCTACTCTGAAATCCAAATGAAATTTGGCAGAATACAACATCAAGTAAGATGATCCTACCTTCATGTATTTTGCTTGAAATGTCAGCCAACACTCTTCAGTGTTTCAATAGGTGTAGAATAAAACCAAGGAAAATCTTCATCCACACCCATATGATTTTAATGAAATTAATTTATGGATGAATGAATACATAGGTCTGGAACATTTGTGGTCTGATTTTTTTTAAAATACTTTTACAACAAATTGGTTTCATATGAATAAATGTTTTGAGGATGTGTCCTGTTTATGCCCTATGTCAAAAGTATGACCAAGGCCAAAATTTTAACAGAAATAATGAAGCCCAATGATTCAGAGAGTTCATCTTTTATTTATGTCCTTATCTAAGCATGTGTAAGTTAATCACTTTTTTTCCAATGATAAGGTAGTCTTTGGATGAAGCCCTTACAAAGGCAAAAAATCTACAAAGTTATGTAGTTGTATAAGAAGTGAAAATGAGAGAGAATCAAGCCTTTCTTACCTTACAAACCTACAAATCCAGGAGATTTTGAAAAATTCATGTATTATTAAAATAAAGTTTAGCATCATTTTTCCAGATTATTATCTGAGCAAATTGTATTTTTGGGTTTTGTTCCGAGAGGATGTTTCACTCCTATACTGATGAAATCTTCAGCCATTTTATTTTGTGATATGTTGGCTTAGTTCCAGCTCTACTGTTTGACATCTCTTTTTTTTGGGCTGTTTCTTGTAACTATACAGACAAGTCTGTTCTTGTTTCCCCTCATCATACCCAAGACAACACAGGATCCGTTTTTACTTTGCTTGGTTTATACCAGGGATATCTAACATCAAGAAGAGCCACTAAAGCCATTACTTCTTGGTGAGAACTAGGTGGGTAACAGCAGACTATTTTGAGGATTAATAATTGGACTTCCTAAGTAAAAAGTCAAGATCCACAAATCCTTTTAAAACTGGGAAATGGTAACAGCATTTCAAAATTCAGAATAGAAATTGCATCAACAGGACTTTTGTCTTTGAACTCCAATATAGATATTCCAACAACAAATTCTTTGCCTGGAGAAGACATGCTTTATTGGCATACCCAGAAATACAACTTCACTTAGATGAGAAAGAACAAAACTCAGAAGTGTAACGTAGAGCAGACAAAAGGAACTAGAAGGAGCTACTACTGTTGAAACAAAGAAAGTACAGAATTTGACACAGAGATAAAGTCTTTCTAATAAGTGACTTATAGCTCTTAAATCTAATTTTTAGCTGTTTTCCTCATCCTTCTCACACCTTTAAAACTTTGTGAGACAGAGCCTGTGATTTTGTTATAAGGAGTTGTGGGTAAAATACATGACCAAAGATACTTAGATTGAGAGTTCTTGTTTTGTTCTGCAACTTAATATTATGGTTGGTTCTCATCTAAACAACAGGATGCATAAGGACTGCAGACTTTAAAAATAGTTCTCAACAAATCTGTGGGACATAAGATGCTTGGAATTAGACTGTAAAATTAGCATTTACTTCTCCCAAATTATTATGTAGGGCTATATTTGATAGGTATATCTAAAAGTGGGTGCACTATGTTCAAATAAAATTAACCCAAACTACCTAACAGAAAATACTTCATCTACTGTCGAAAGATGTCACAGTTTTGACAAAAAAGAGAATTTTTTAATCAAGTCTTATGAATGCAAAGTCTAGTCTTTCAAACTTTATTTGTACCTTCCTTTCAATCTCTTTTTGTCCTCCAATGAACCATAAATTGTCAATAATTGTGAAGTAGCAAATGATGCACCAGCTAAAAGACCTTTCTCATTGTGCACCCTAACATCCATTTTCTTTTATTGCATATTGCATTGGCCTTACATTGAACAGGAAGTTTGCAGGGCATTTGGATTGTGTGTTCTCTGAATGAAAGTCCAGTCCTGACTGGACTTATTATTGTGAATGCCAAGCAATCTTAAAACTCATTAAACAATTATGGATGTTAATTTACCTGATTAGCCAAGATTACCTCCAACTGTTTAAGCTTGTACTATGTCATGCTGCATAAAGTTGTTATTATATTTGAATTCTGGGTGTGGATTTGTCACTGTAAAAGTTTCAAAAAGAAATAAAGATACCAGATAATTCAATTAACTCAGTTTTCACCTGTTTCAAGTGGAGGTCCTGGATCCTCCAAGGAAAGGAGGACTTTCTTAAGGACTCCACAGAGGGGGAAATATGTTTCCCATGGTGAAAATTGGGGTAAAACACCTCCTATTGGTAATTTTTTCTTAAGAAAAGACAGACTTCCAGAATCTTTCAAGCATGTATTTATTTGGTCCTTACTCAATAAATCCTCTTCTGACACTATTTTCTTGTGAAACAATTATTGTCTGATTGTTAAACCTCCCATTTCTGGGCAAGATTATTGAAGAGATGATAAACAGAAAATAGTGTCTAACAGCATCTGCTCTTAATTTTTAGACATCAATCAGTCAAGTTTCAGATTTTGACATGGCAACAGTTTCAGTGACCGAAACTCTCCCTATGTTCAATGTCCTCACTATTAAATCCAGGTCTCAGTGACCTTCTATCTTCAATTCCAGAGACTGCCATGTGCTGTTTATTTGACTGTGGAACCTAATAAGTGCTAAAAAAAAATTAGTTTATCCTTTCTTATGCTGGAGAAGATCCAGAGGATGGGTCATTCACTTTTCTTCTTTAGGGGTTTTTCTGGGGCTGCCTCTGAAGTACAGCCCTGACAGCCTTAATCCTCTTTTTTTTTTTTTTTTTTTTTTTTTTTTT
>VZUI01050104.1:0-24051 GCA_013401135.1 Cettia cetti
TGGATGGATGGATGGATGGATGGATGGATGGATGGATGGATGGATGGATGGATGAATGGATGATGGATGGATGGATGGGATGGTGGGGAAGAGCTGGAGGCTGCAGGCTGGAGATGTGAGAAGCAGGGGGTTGGAATTCCAGCCGTGGAGTTGGCAGGGAATGGCTGGCAGGGATTGGCTCTGCTCTGCCTTTTCCTGGGACCAGCACTGGGGAGTGGGTGCTGCTCTGCCTCTTCCCAGCTCTCATGGGAAAAGGAGAGACAGAGCTGGAGAGACAGGGAGAGGTGAGAAGGGATGAGAGTGGAAAACAAGGGAAGAAGGAGAACAGAGCCCTCAGCGTGACCTGCATTGGGAGGGGACGGGCTCCCAGCACAGCCCCCGTGTTTGTAACCTGCCCTTGGCACTTTATTTTACATCCAGCAGCTCAAGGACTTGTTAGAGGTGACTCAAGACCACCAGGAGCCTTCATCCAGAGCTCACACTCTCTGGAAACTCTTCCATCAACACTCCCTCCCTGACAGCTCCTCTCCCTTTCCTCCTTATCTCACCTCTGCGTTACAGCCAGCGCACGACTGGAATTACCTGGGGCTGCTGCTGCACCAGCCCTGACCTCTGCTGCAAATGTTTTCAGGGCAGGGTGACTGACAGGGACCCTGGGTGTCTCCTGCCTCCAGCCAGAGTGGGGAGGGCAGGCTTGTTTGGGGCTGTTACAGCGAATTTCCTCCCTGATTTATGGGCAGGGAAAATCCATTTGTAATTTAAAATGGCTTTCAGCATTCATGTGTCTGGGTGTATGTGACAGATATGGTATAAGCCTTATAAATTATATGGTATAAACCATAACTATATATATATATGTAATGTATTATATATAATATAGTATATATTATATATATTATAATATATCTATTATATGTATAACCTTTTATAACATATATACAATGAAACCTAACAGAAAGGAGAGGCCCAGGGGTGTTTGGCAGGCTTGCATCTGGAAATGTGCAGCAAGTTTTACAATTACCACGGCATTTCCCGGGCATTGAAGAGCTTAGCATCCCTCTCTGTCTCCCTGTGACTCCTCGGAGCATCACAAAGCTCGGGAGCGCCGTTTGAAGTTTCAAAAGGAGCTGTTTTCTGTGAATGAGATAATCAGCGCTGACTAATCAGCCACCGTGTAATCCCCGCACCTCCAGAGCAGGGAACAAAGCCACGTCCAGATAATCCCCCTGGGCTTTGCCTTGAAGCTGTCCCTGGGCCCCGTGGCAGGAGAGGAAGGAAGGATTATCCTGTCAAGAGCAGAAACATCTGTGTTCTTACAACTGGGGCCTCCTCAGGATGATTCCAGGTAAGGAACGCCAGGAGTGAGGGATGGGGTCACCAGCCCTTTGTGTGGCACCTTTGTGTCCCTGTAATGATGGTACAGAGGTGACCTCGCTGACCTGCAGTGGGGACACCTCACCCACGGGATTATCATCTCCTCCAGCAGCTGGGAACAGGCCTAAAGTACAATTTTATATCCTTTTAGGAGGTGAAATCCCTTCCCAGCCCATAAGCAGTGCCAGGCTGCCTCGCTGAGAGGTGCAGGAGCAGGGGAAAAGGAAAGCTGGGGGTGCTGAGGGTGTAGCCTGGTGCTCAGAGCGTCTGAGGGAGGGAGAGGAGCTGCTCTGGGATCTGGGCTGCTCCTGCCTTTTACTACACAGCCCCTGGATCAAACAAACAGCAAAACATGGGAGAAATCCCAGAAACTCTTAAATTCCCTATGGATTTATATGCTGTGGGGGAAGTGTGTGCTGTGCAGGGAAAGGTGGGCAGGAGCACGGCCGTGCCCGTGTGTGAGGGTGCACAAATGCACACCTGTGGCTGGCAAAAAAAGCACTTTTCTGACCCCACATCTGCTGCAGGAGTCAATTTGCTGATGCAAACAGCCTCAGAGCTGCCTTGCTGAAACCAACAGGAGTGGTGAACATCCATCCTTGGGATCTAAGCTCGCTCTGCACTTCAGTTTAAAACACAGAAAGCTGCATTCCCTCCTCTACAAAATCCACTCCAGAAAGAAGCAGCTGTTCCTGTTGGCTGTCTTTGGAGAGCCCTGCTCCCTCCAGACAGAGGAATCTCCAGTGCTGACACACATCCACACCCACTTCTTCCTGCTCTGAGCATCTCCAAAGGGAGCCATCACTCTCTCCAAAGCACTCTGCTGCAGTCAGTGGTGATGGGCAAAGTAATAATAACTTTTATTGGGTCAATACATCAGCTGGAAAGCAGCAGCCATCCCTTTCTGCAGGTGATGGCCAAAGAGTGACCTGTGTGAGTGGGCAGGATGGGCTGTTCCAGCTCTTGCTCTGGGCTGAAAGGCAGGAGGGAGTATTTTCCTGTCTTCCAACAGATAGTAGGGAGTATTTTCCTCTTTTCCAACAGGTAGCAGGCTGTATTTTCCTCTCTTCTTTTGTCTCTCAGTGCTTTATTGCATTTCCTGTTCTCTGAGCAGCCTCAATAAAACATCTTTCTGAAGAGTTCTGGGCTGTGCAGTAAATATCCTCCTTCATCTGCCAGCTTAGATAAGGATCAATCAATCAGAGGAAGTCCCTGGGGATGCCAGGGTGCATCACTCAAGGTTAGGGACCAGACAGGCAGGTGACAGCAGAAGGATTGCAGTATTTCTGTTAGGAATTAAACCCCTCACCCATTCCCTGCTTGCCAAAGTAATATTTTTTTAAAAAAAGGTGTTGGAGAATCCTCCAAAGATGGGAAAGTTTCGTGTCCCATCCTGGGCAGGGTTTCCTCAAGCAGCCTGGAGGGAAAGAGGCATCCCTGGGATCACCCATCTGGGTGGCTTAGTGTGGTCACAGCAGGATGCCTTGGGCTCTCCTGCCAGGGGACACCAAACCCAGCCATGGAGTGGGGGGCACCACACCTGCAAGGACCTGGGAACCTCCCCATGGTGAGGTGGGTCAGGAGCAGGGTGGAATTACCTCAGTGGGCCAGGACTGATGGTGCCTTTGAAACATGAAAAGCCTTTTCCAGCTGGAAAATCCAGGCTGGCTCCAGTTTGGTGGGTGCAGCATCACAGCAGGTGACAAGGAATCTGTCCCCATGGAAAGAGTTTCCCAACAAAGCCTTGACAACAAGGTTCTCCTGCTGCCTGTGCTTCCCAGCTCTGCGAGCATCTCTGGTATTAACTCCTTGTGCCTTCCAAAACGCAAAGAGGAACCCCAAAGATGAATTTACTGCTCCGTTGTTAACTCATTAAAATGTCAATACTGGCCTTGGGTGGGAGAGGGGAGTGTGGAAGCTCTTCCTGTGAGGAAGCTGCAAGTAAGTAACAATGACCTTTTAATTGGTCCATTAGAAGGTCGGAGCTTGGCCACCACGCTGGGAGAGCTCCCTAAGCAGTTAATCCACTTAGCAGAGCCTGGATCTTTGGAGAGGGTGTAAGTGGTGTGGTTGTTGTCTGAGCTGCATTTGAGAGTCATTAAAGGGTTGCTTTGTGCAGGAAGAATCTCGTTTTAACAGCATCAGCTCCCGGCTCCGGCAGGAATTACCCTTCACTGAAGCTGCAGCTATAGATTTCAGCTTATAGTTTCTGTGGATAATAAATGACAGCTCTCAGACATCCTAGAAAAGGGCTTCCAACTGGAGTGGGGGAGCAGACAATCCATCCAGGCTCGGGAGTGAATTAAAACCCAGCTCTCTGCAGACAGCTCCTCTCCAGCTGGACAGGGGGTGAGAGGCTAGGGAATGCTTGCAGGAAGAGTTTCCTAAATCCCTGATTCCCTAATTTGGGATTTGCAAAAGGTTTATCCCAAAGGGAAAGGTGTCACTGTTTAGTTACAGAAACCCCTGCCCAGACAGCACCTGCCAAATTCTGTCTTCTGATAAATTCACAGGATGAGACAACAACTGAATCTGAAGGATTTGGGATTAGAATGGGGGAGGCTGCAGGAACGACAGAAAGGACCTGTGCTGCACAGAGGGGATGGTTATCAGAGGAGAAGCATGGCCATTCATTATTTCATATGTTTTAAGGCCTCTCAGTGGTTAAAAACACTAAAGAGATGTTACAGAGAGAGAGCCTGAGAGAAACCTCAAAGCCAACAGAGTGGCTTCCTTCCCCTGTCCACTCTGGTGGATCTGCACCTTCCAAAAATGATTATTCCAACTGCAGGGGACCCTCTAAATCCTTCCCTGGTCAGAGGGACAGGCCTGAACTTCTCCTCCAAGACAAAGAGCCCTGGTTTCTGAGAAATGAGAGGGTGGGTGGAAGTTCTGGCCCAGCAAGGGCACTCAGACCACAGGGATCACCAGGAGGCTGCAACAGGACAAAGTGCTGCAGGCCCTTCCCTGAAAATGATGGGAATTATGGGATGGAGAGCTCACCTGTGGAGCTGCAAGATGACACCAAGAGTCAGGGTCAGAAGGGGGAGCTGAGCCCCCCATGGCTCCTCCTGGTGAGCACAGCCCTGGGGGGAGCTGCCCCACGCACAGAGCTGCACCCCACGAGTCTCCACTCCTCCATCCCTTCACACTCCTTCCTCTCCAAGTTTCTTTTCCCAGATAATCCCTGCTCTGCCTCAGCCTCCCAAGCCCCAGACCCATCTGTATCTGAGCCAGCTTTGACTCAGCCTCAGCCCAGATCAGAGCCTTGCAGACAGAAGCATCTTTGTGCCCAAGCTGTGACCTTTGGCTCGGCTCCTGATCCCAGCAGGCTGGATGTGTCCAGCTGTTTGCCTTGCTGGGACAGGAGAGGGAGCTGAATGGAGCAGGGGTCTATTTTTGGCTCCATCTCAGACTTCCTCCCTGACCCTTGGCCAGATGACCTCCTCTGTGTATTCCCAGGGGTCATTCCCTGTATCCACTGGAAGTGCTCATAGCAGGAGGAGGATCAAAGGGTGGAGGATAAATTTGGGTGGACAAGTGTTGCTGCAATTGAGCCTAAAATCCAATTCTGGACTTTACAGAACCTCAGATGGCCAAGAAGTGCCAGGAAACAAGAGGAATTGTGCAGATTTACTGCCACACCTTCTTCATCTCCCAGGCTTCTCCACCACCACATCCCAGCCCTTCCCAGCACAGCTTCCTCCTCCTCTGGGCAGGATAAACCCAGACCCCACATCTGCCCCTTCCTCCCCAGCTCTGGGGACATTGCTCTTACAGATGCCACTCCACCTATTGCTGCACACCTCAAACCTGGAAAAGAACCAAAATTTTGGCATTTCTCAAGTGTCAGACTTGGCCTCTGGCTCCACAGGCCACATTCTTGGAGAGTTTCGGTCCTACACCCAAAAACTTGTTGTGGACAAAACCAGATGATGCCAAATTGAGGAAAACAGTTTAATTAGTGGGGGGAGTGATGCTTACCTTGTGAGAGCCCTTGTGGGTCCTGCAGTCAGAGAGCAAAAATGCAGGTGGGTCATCACCACCCTCAGGAGGTCCTGCAAGGATGGGAGGCTCCTGGGAACAGATCTTCCCAGAGAGACTGTGGAGTCTCCTTCCCTGGAGAAATCCAGAAGCTGTCTGGACACAATCCTGAGTAGCTGCTGGAACAGGGAGGGGTTGGACTGGGTGACACTCCCAACCTTCCCCATTCTGTGAATCCGGGATATCCAACCCAATTCTGGTGAAAAATAAACAGGGAGGAGGTACTAACCTGCACTCTGCATGGGAAGAAGATCACATTTCCTGCATCCAGGCTGCAGTCAGACAACCCCAGGCAACCCAGGGATCCTGTCAGTCTGTCCTGGCACTACAAACCCCTCTTGGTCACTGCCACGAGGGCAGGAAGACCCAACAGAGCACTTCAATGTTCTTATTGCCTTCCATCCTCAAGAGAACAGCTCCACCATCATTCCCAGCTCCATCTTCCCCATTTGGATGATCACCCACGAGTGCATTTCAGACATTCCATGGCAGCAAAAACAAAGCTGGGCATCCCTGGGGAATGTGCTGAGCTCCACCCTCGAGCCCACAAAGGTCAAACCCCAAAATTCTTAGAACTCATTTGAAATCCAGATACAAGATTAATTTGACTGACAAAGAACTAATTGGTTTCAGGACTAATTAAGTACATATCCTTGTCTTTGCTTAATCAGTGAAATTTCCAGTGGCATTAAAATGTCCAAGAATACAAATCCCAGGAGATTTAAAGCAAATAGTTAAAATCAACTTAGATCCAATTATCATATAAATCACTAATGACCTGGGTAAATTGGAAGCTCTTTGGCTCAGCCTCTAGGGAAGAATAAACCTGATAAAAATGAACATGGTACCTGGATTAATGCACAGGCTCAGGGGAATTCACGGCAAATATTCCAGGAGGACTTTTTCACTGACATTGTTATTCACTGCAAAATGCCAGTATTTCCAAACAGTTTCCACAGGAAGGTTTGGAGGAAACTTTCAGCAGGAACATTGTGTTCAGCATCCAAAGCTAAAATCACTCAAGAACTGCCATCTATCCCTTGCTGGGCATATTCCTGATGGATACTTTTCCTGGAGGGCAATTAGGAATTTCCATGTTGTCTTCCCATCCTCTGCTTTTCATCCTGCTCATGGTTACAGTCTGATATCCCACTTATTTTAAAAGGGAAAAAAAAAAAGTAAAATGGAAAAAAAAAATTAAAAAAATTTTAAAAAGAAAAAAATTCAAAAAGGAAAAAAGAGGAAAAAATTTTAAAAAGAAAAAAGAAAAAAAAAGGAAAAAAGAAAAAAAGAAAAGAAAACAAAAACAAAAAATAAGGTGATTAAAGATTTTGGGGTGGGGTTTGGATTATTTTTCATCCACACTCATTTTTAGGTGCAGGTACAGAAGATCCAATCTCCACTGACCACTAAAGCTGTCTCATCATGACCTGTTTATTTTGCTTATTCCAACCTTATTCTCTATTCCTGGAAACCTGAAGCTTGGAAAAAGTGGTATATGAAGGAAAAAAAAAGGAATAAAAAAGATTAAATTTGTGACTAATCTATGAAATACAGTTTTTATACAAACCCCAAGGTTTGCCAAATTGTGATGCACTTTAGGAAGTGTTGCCAATGCCTGACATTCAAACCCTGCCTGTCCCAACTCCAGAGTACAGCCAGGAACTGATCTCAGTCAGAAAATCCATTCCAGAATTTTGTTTTATTGGTGATTTCTTAAAGCCTCACCAAGGAGTTGATCTGAGTGCAGAGAGGCATAAATGGGACAAAGAATTAACGGCAAATATCTCACCCACAACGGGATAAAGTGATTAAAGGAATGTCCTTGGGCCTTGGGATGTGTCTTACAGAAAAACAACCTTCAGATGCACCAACCACCCCAAAAATACATAAAATTAAAGCTGTGGTGTGTTTGGACACAATTTTGCCCTTTTATTCCAAGCTCCTGCTCTGCAATCAGAGCAGATTTTGTTGTGTTCACCCAAGGTTGAGGAGAGGCACATAAAGAAAGGATGCACAACAGGATCCCCTGCCAGAGGGACCTGCTGGAGCACAAAACCCTCCCAAAAGTCACCTCAGCCTCACCAGGGAGCCTGGGTTTAAAGGATGGAGTCCCTTCAAGCCAGGCTGGGCATTTCTGGTGGACCCTGATGAGACCCAGCTGAGAGAGATGAAAGCCAACCACGCCCTCCTCCTTATCTCCCCTCTTCACCTCTGCCCTTCCCACTCCACTCTGTCATTTTTGTTTTGCCACGTGCCCAGGAACTCACTCTGAGCTTAAAAAACTCAATTATCCTGGCAAGCAATTAATATTTTTGTCACTTCAGTGCTTGAGGTGCACATGGATACTTTTTTGTTTGCTTTTCAATAAAAAAAAAAAGGCAAAGTAGAAAACAAAATAAAACCCAAATTCCTCCTGGGTCAGCCTCTTCCTCCTCAGGGATCTCCAAAAACTCCCAAAGATGGTCCAAGCTCAGCAGCTCATCACTGTTCCTTTTCTCCTGCTTCATTAGGGGCATTATTAGGGGTTAGAGGATAAAAAGCTCACAGAAATTTAAGCCTGTGGCTACAAAAAGCTCTGATGGAGCCACTCTCTCAACCCCTTGCTGCCAAAAATGCCCAGCAGCACCAGAGCATCCCAGGTGCAGGCAGGCAGCAGATTTGGGATGGATTTGGAGAGAAAGGAGAAGGAGGAGAGGCTGAGCTGCAGGGCAGTGGTGGAAATAACCTGGCTGCTGCTCTGGTTTTGCTGCTTTTCCCATCCCTCCTCCTGAGTTAAAGGAAATCCTGGGAAAATTTTAAGATGTCAGGTCCCCACAAAGCCAAAGCAAGGCCTGGCCTAAGCCATGAGAGGATGAAGCAGGGCTGGAAAGATGGAAGTTCAAGGGTTGTGATCATAAAGGATCTCCCTGCAGCTGGTGAGAGGATGAAATTGGCCCCTGAATAAAAAATCTGATCCTACAGCTCCCTGCCAGGATCTCAAACACCTGAGAAGTGAGGGAGCACCAACCCCTCCCTCTGCAGGGCTCTCCTGGGCCAGGCTGCTGCTTCCAAAGGTTGGAAAAACCCCAAAAATCCCACCAGAGCTGCAAAACCAGGCCTGAAAGGACAATTCCCACCTGGCCCTGGGGTGAGATGTGACCCTGACACACGAGCTGTAACCTCAGAGGAACTCTGTGCTTTTAAATCACTTCCTGCTTTTTATTTCCTGTGTTGTTACATTATAAAAGTATCCAACCTCATTTTATATTCATTTATGGCCTCACTTGGTGGCTCTCTGCCCAGCTCTGCAGGCAGGCACCGTGTGCTGAGCTTGCCCACCCAAATATTCCTCACACTGGACAATTCCAAGCTGGGCTAAGCCAGTCCAGGTCCACTTAGCTTGGCCCTGAGCCTGAATTTCAGAGCTAAAAATATCTTTATGTCTCTGAGAGCACTGACTTGGCTGCACTCAGGCAGGGAGGGAAATCCAAGTGGAAAACCACATCCTTCCTCACGTGACAAGTCACATTTGGCCTGGAGAAGTGGCTTCTCTCTGGGGAGCTCAGTCTTCATCTTTAGTCAGTTCATGAGATAAATATAGGTCAGATCTTGTTCCCCCTCAGGGTTCTGGGGGTTTTTTTAATTATTTTTTTTTTTCTCTCTCTCTTTGTGCTGGAAAAACCCTCCCTGAGATCCCAGAGAGCTGAACCTGGGATTTCCCTGCACGTGCTGCAGGGTCAGCAACCACCTGCACGCCCACCTGTGCCTACCAGCTTGGTTGTCCCCACTTGGGGTGGAAAGGCTGGAATTTGCTCTGCTGGCTGCAATTCCCAGAATTTCCAGGAGAACACCCAGGGCAGCTCAGCACGGGCTGGAGCATCCCCAGAGTCAATGGGAAGCTGAAATTCCCGGTCTCTGTGGAGGGGAAATGTTTGCAAACACAGATTTGGCTGTTGCTAAGCTACGTGGAGCTGATGGGTGAGCACAGGGAAGCCCAAATCCCAAATCCATGGGGTGAGGAGAGGGTTGTCTGAGCACAGGGAGCCACAGCTGCTCCCTGTGGATAAAATCTGGCATAAATTCCAGGGATAGCCCGGGGCTGGATGACATGGGAAGCACACAAGCATGCCTTGAAGATGTCTTTTAAGCTCCTGGAGGCTTTACAGAGCTTAGCCCCTCGCTGTAAAAATAAAATTAAATGCTGTTATGTAACTCCCAACCCCTTTAAAGCTTCCAGTGCATCCCTTGACAGTAAAAAAAATAATCATTAAAAAAAAAAAAAAGAAATGGGGAAGATTTTAATCTGGAAAACCCCTCAACCATCAAAGCAGTCCAAAAAAAACCAAAAACAAAACCTAGCAAGCAACAGCATTTCAAGCAAAGCAAATCAACTCCACACCCTGACCAGGGGGAAGTTCCAACACAGCCAAACTGGGAGCCTTCACCTCCCACCCTCACTGGGGTCTCCCCAATGTCAGGGCAGACCCCTGGGGGTTTTGCCTGAAAGTTTTTTGCTGTGGGGGCTTTTCCTTGACTTTCCCATTTCCCACCACTGCTGTTGAGTGAATAAAGCCCAATCAATAATCCTAACAAAGCTTCCCAGGTGGCAGGAGGGAAAGAAACGCCTCAAAATTACCATTACAGTGGGAGAAGTGATTCTCAGCGCCCCAGGTCACAAACATGATGTTTTGTTTAGTACTGACTGGTTAGGGACAGATGTCCCCGGTGTCACATCACCCACCCAAGGCAGAGAGCCCAGGGTGTCCCAGCTGCACCCTGGGATGATTTTCCAACATCCCAGTGCCCCGTGGAATTGATTTTCCTGGGAATTGGTGGGGTTAATGCTACATCAATCCACCCCATCTCTTGGCAGGTGCTTCTAGGAGCAGGGTTTGGACTGGCTGGTGACCAAGGAAGGGATGTCACAGCCTGCCTGGGGAAAGTTTACCTCAGTGCCTCCTAGCAGGGAATTTTTGAGGTATTTCTCCTTGGAGAAACTTTTCCTGTGTCCAGGGTTTTTCAGGAAATGTTTTCTGTCTCCAGAGCAACAGAGCTCCCTGAGCAGGGAGAGCTCCTCAGAGGGGGCAGGAGAAGCAGATTCCCTGGAAAATTCAGCTCCTGGCTCTCCTGCCAAGGCCACCAGCACTGGGACCAGGGGGTGCCTCTGTACAGACCCCTCTGGGCTGGATCCAGGGTGATCCCTGGGTCTTTTCCAGTCCAAACAATTCCATGATTCTGTGATCACTGGCCTGAGGTGGGGCTGAGCCTCCTGCTCCTGCCAGGCTGCTCTGGGACAGGAAAAACCCAACGAGCCCCAAATGCTTCATGTTCTCCCTGTCCAGCTGTTTTGTGAATGAATTAAACCCCAAAACTGCTCTCATGAAAGAAAACTGTTGTATCCAGCAAAAATTTGCTGTATCCAGCAAATTCTGTGAGCTGTTTTATCCTCTGACCCCTAATGAAATAGGAGAAAAGGAACAGTGATGAGCTGCTGAGCTTGGACCATCTTTGGGAGTTTTTGGAGATCCCTGAGGAGGAAGAGGCTGACCCAGGAGGGATTTGGATTTCTTTTGTTTTCTACTTTGCCTGATCAGCAGGCAAGCAGCTCCCTGAGGATCCTGAGGATGGGATTATTTGCCCAAACCAATTCCCTCAGAGGCACAAAGGCCGCTGCTCCCCTGATTCTGTCCCATGTTTGATGGGAACAGGGATGAACAGGGAGCAGCAGCACAGAGAACTGAGGAGGGAACAGATCAATCTCTCCATGCCCAGGACTCCAAGGCTCCATCCTGAGATGTCCTGCACCATCCAGAGCAGGCTGGGCTGCAAAGGGGAGCTGGGGGTGTTCAGCCTGGAGAAAAGGAGACTCAGGGGTGACCCCACCACTCCCCACAACCCCCTGAAAGGTGGCTGTGCTCAGCTGGGGTTGGGCTCTTTCTCCAGGCAGCTCTGACAGAAGGACACAGCCTCAAGCTGTACCAAGGGAAATACAGGTTGGATATCAGGGAAAAGTTTTTCCCAGAAAGAATCATAAAGTACAGGAATAGTCTGCCTGGGGAGGTGGTGGAGCCACCATCCCTGGATGTGTTTAAAGCAGACTGGATGTGGCACTCAGTGCCAGGGTTTTGTTGAGGTGTTGGGGCTGGGTTGGGCTCAGTGATCTTGGAAGTCTCTTCCAACCCTGTGATTGTGTGATTCTGTGATTCTGTGATTCTGTGAATTCTGTGATTCTGTGGATTCTGTGATTCTGTGGATTCTGTGGATTCTGTGAATCCACACCCCCCAGGGATCTCACCCACCCTTCCCCACAGGAGAAGAGCATTCCCAGCCCTCTGGATGGAGAGCTGAGTTCAGCACTCAGCACAGAGCAGACCTCAAAGCCATTTTTCTGCACCTGTGCTGAAGTTCCCAGCAGCAGCTCCAGCCCCTGGCAGGGGCCCAGCCACAATTCCACAGTTCCATGCAGGAGCAGCCGAGTGGGAATGAAGACAAAGCACTGGGAGGCTTTGATGGACGACAGGCAGAGCTGCTTCCCAGCCTGGCCACTCACCCAGCACCCAGCCCAGGACACAAATCAATGCAAAGTGTTTGAACTCCAGAGAGAAAGGGAAAATCAACACATCCATCACCCCCTCGCACACATCCACTCCAGTCTGAGCACTGGCAGAGCTTTGGAGCAATGGAGCAGCTGGATTAAAGCAGGCTGGGATGGGCATTCCAAGGGTGTGAGATCCCTTTTCCTTCACTAAGAGGAAAATTCTGCCCACTCACCTTCAGTATCATGGTTGGGATACACATAATTTTCCTTAAAAGAAAGGATTCAGCTCCACTTTAAGGAAGGGACATTGAGGGGATAAATCCCACCCCATGGCTGAGCTTTGGAGAGGAAGAATAAATCTGGGTTAGGGAAGATATTGGGGAGGAATTAGTGGCTGGGAGGGTGGGGAGGCCCTGGCACAGGGTGCCCAGAGCAGCTGTGGCTGCCCCTGCATCCCTGGCAGTGTCCAAGGCCAGCTTGGATGGAGCTTGGAGCAGCCTGGGATAGTGGAAGGTGTCCCAGCCATGGCAGGAGGTTGGAATGAGATGAATTTTAAGGTTTCTTAACCCCAACCATTCCAGGATTCTATACATGGAGCAGGGGAGGGATGAGAAGCCAGACCACAGCCACAGATCCTCACTTTTTCTCTAGCTCTGGAATATGGAAGAGGCTCCCAGGGAGCTCCTGTCCCTCTCAGTGTGTCCCCTCCTCCTGAAGGAGATGGAGCTGAGTGTAGCCCATGTGTGACTGTGAGGGCACAGCCTCTATGAAACCCTGCCAAGCATTGATTCTTTTCCCCTGTCAGAGATCAGCATCATCTGGGGGGTCCTGGGCACACAAATGAAGATTTAGAAGATTTAGAAGATTCCAGAGAGCTGCTTGGTCAGGTTTATCTGATCCTGGGCACTTTGGCAGTACCAGAGGGGGAGGTTTTCTTCTCCCCAGGCTGGGTGTCTGAAACACCACAATGTTCCTTCTCCCTGGCCGAGCCAGCCTCTTCCTCCTGGAAATCCCAAACAATCCAAGCAGCTGCTGCACCTCTTTGTCAAGGTTATTAAGCTCATGGCCATCAGACTGCTCTGAGCATTTCAAAGAACTTAAGAACACATTTATAAAAATCAGATTTAATGAGGAGGTTCTTAATAGTGGGAGTCATTTAGTGAGACTTGCCCACCCTGCAGCAGTCACTGGGCTCTGGCAGAGTCTCCTGCAGAGGTTCAGTCTGTCTGCACAGCCTGGTGGGCACTTCCAGCCTGCTCCTACTCTGCCATGGCTGTGACCTGACTCTGCCCAGAAAAATGCAGAAGTGCACAACTGGATTTATTACAGAACCAGGGAATGCTTTGGGTTGGAAGGAATCTTCAAGATCATCCTGTTCCAACCTCCTGCCATGGCAGGGACACCTTCCACTGTCCCAGGCTGCTCCAAGTTCCATCCAGCCTGGCCTTGGAGACCTCCAGGGATCCAGGGGCAGCCACAGCTGCTCTGGGAATTCTGTGCCAGGGAAGAATTTCTTCCCAATATCCCACCTACCCTGCTCCCTTCAATCAGATTTAGAGAGAAAAGCACCAGGACCAACCCCCAGCTCCCAGGTCAGCTGGCTTGAATCTTGGACAGAAACACCAATGCAGGGATCCTCTGCAATCCATAAGGAACACTTTCCTGAGCATTCCCAAGGCTCACACAGAGAGACTGGGAGGATTTAATCAGAGTTAAACCCAGATTTATAGCCACAAACTCTTTTCTAAACCTGCACCACTTCAGGGGCACTGCCCAAACTCTCAAGGTTGGAGCAGAAACCCTTCAAATTCCTGTTTTTGCTGGGATCCAGCAAAAGGGAAAACTTGAAGCAGCCCCCTGGGTATTGCCATGTTCCCTACAAGGATCAGGAGACACTTTATGGGGAGCTGCCCCTATAACATCCCTGCTGCATAAATCCCTCCCTTTTTCCTACAAACAGGATGCAGCTCTTCCTCTGGATTTCTCCAACCCAGGGTGTGAGTGCAGGATTGGGGTTTTTTTGTTGCTTTTTTATTTTTTAATCAATGTTGGTGTGAAAACAGAAGGTTTGGAAAATGGACTCATCAAGGACACTGTAAACTCTTGGATTTAGGGAGCAGGTTTTGTGCCAGTCCATGTGGTGCCAGCCACAAAAGCGTGACCAGAGATGCTTCAATGAGCCCAAATAATTCCCTTTTAATGGGCAAAAGGAGAGTTGGTGCAAACTGGCCAAACATCTGCCAGGGAGGGGTGAGGTGAAGTTCATCCTGCCCCAGGGTGGGAAAGGATCAGCTGGAGCTGTCTGGAAGCACAAGGGGGCTCCATCCAAAACATCCAAATCCTTTTCTGTGACATCTCCTTCTGAAACTTCTCCCTCACCAGCCTCCCAAGCTCAGGGATCTCCTTATCCCACAGAAAATGCACCCAGACCCCCAGTATTGCAAATTACAACAGCTCTGGATGCAAAGAGAAGGTGATTTGGTTATTTTACTGGATAGTTGAAATTGCAGGAAGCTCTGAAATCTGTAAAGCAGGGCAGAGCTTCCATTCCCACAGGGACACTCAGCCAGGGTCTGTCCCCACCATGCCCAGGCTCACCTGCTGATATTCCCTTTTTACCAACACAGGGCCAAAAAGGAAAACCAGTGCAGGGCAAACCAGTGAACATCAAACCAGTGCCCATCAAACCAGTGAACACCAAACCAGTGAAAATCAAACCAGTGAAAATCAAACCATGAAAATCAAACCAGTGAAACTCAAACCAGTGCACAACAAACCAGTGAAACTCAAACCAGTGAAGATCAAACCAGTGCCCATCAAACCAGTGCACAGCAATTACCCCAAAACTCTCCCTGAGCACCCCATGCTTCCCCCACACCTCATAATCTGGGTGCTGATCCCCTGATTCCCCCAACCTCAACCTTCCTATGCTCCTTATCTCCATTACAGGAGCCCCCAGTATCCTGTTCTTGTCTATATCTTAAATCTTAATTTTTAAATCACGTTCACCTCTCAGGAACCATCAGAAAATGACCAGAATTAACATTTGTCTTTTTAATCAGAGCACACAGGAGGAGTGACCACTGGGGAGAGCCCAGCAGCTGTGGCCAGATGTGTCCTCAGGTCACTGCCAAGGCTGCAGCCCCAGGCACAGCTCCATTGCAGCAAAGCAGACAGGGTCAGGGCACAGAGCAAACTCCAGCTCACAGTTACACATCCCTGTAAGCTCTGGCAGCTCTGTCACAGCCCCCAGGCACCCTGAGCAGCCTCGAGCCACTGGGCAGACCTGGGGGGTCTTACCTGGGCTAAAGGGCCCTTAATCATGGGATGGTTTGGGTGGGAAGGACCTTCAAGCTCCAATACACCTTCCACCATCCCAGGCTGCTCCAAGCCCTGTCCAGCCTGATCTTCCCAAAACACAGATTGGGTTTGGTCACCCTGTTCTGGGAAATGAGGGAATTTCCTCATGGAAACACAGCTATGCCACGCTGAGTGATCTCTTTCCCCTTTTATTTGTGGTGGTCAAACAGCTCTGGGCTCTTTTGCACCCTCTGCCCTGGAAATGTCACCTGACTGCAGAGTCCTCCTCACACTCCAAGGGTGGAAGTTGTTCAGAGAAAGGGGCAGAGAGGGTCTGTATTCAGGAGGAATTCTCTAAAAAAACAGACCCCAGGCTGTTCCCCAGGAGCTCCAAAAGCTGGGAACAGCCTGGCCTTGAGTGCCACCCCTTGCCCCGGGATCAGCCCGTGGCTGCACAGCTCCTGGCTGAGGGAACAGCCTCACTCAGCCTCAGGATCAGCCCGTGGATGCACAGCTCCTGGCTGAGGGAACAGCCTCACTCAGCCTCAGGATCAGCCCGTGGATGCACAGCTCCTGGCTGAGGGAACAGCCTCACTCAGCCTCAGGATCAGCCCGTGGATGCACAGCTCCTGGCTGAGGGAACAGCCTCACTCAGCCTCAGGATCAGCCTGTGCCTGCACAGCTCCTGGCTGAGGGAACAGCCTCACTCAGCCTCAGGAGGGTTTTGGGAGAGCTGTAACCAATTCCCCCTCACCCCTGCACCCCAAACTTCAGTGCCTGATGCTTTTATATTTTACCTTTGGGATGAGAGAGGAGCCCCCTTGCCATCTCCAGGGGAATGGCTGGGATGGGAGCCCACCCAGCTGGATGAGGCAGATTTGGGGTGTGTGGGGAGCCTGGGGATGGTCCTGGCTCCCCCATCCCCTCCTGCCATCCAAGCTGGGGGAAAGATTGGGGAAAAGAACGTGCTGAGAGGTTTTCAGTGTGCTGTCACCATGGAAACCCCTTCCCCAGCATCCCAGGGATGCTCAGGGTATGGGGTGGCCACAGAACCCGGGGAGGGAACGGGGCAGGGGAAGCAGAAGAGGAGAATCTCTGCCCCCAAGAGCAGGACAGGGTGGGAGCGCACATCTCAGCCATGGGGAGTGGCAAACTGAGCCCTGCCCGAGCCCTGGCACCGCCTGGCAGGGCTGGGCAGCCCCCGAGGAGCCTGCAAGGACATCCTGGGGGGCACGAGGGGGAACGGGGCCACTCCAGGGTGCTGCACTCTGATAAAGCGTCAGAGGGAAACTCCCTCGAGTCCCATCCTCTGCAGTTACCCGCCGTGGGGAATCTGCTCCGGGCACAGAACCAGGGGAACAGGACAAGGAAAATATTCCATGAAAATCCTCAGCTCAGCCTTGCATCCTGCAGCAGCTGCCCTCAGGCACCTGCCCACCACGGTGCCCTCCTGAGGACCCCAGGCCCCTTCTCCACCCCGTCCTGGGCACAGAAAAAAAACCCCCAAACTCCCAGGGTGTTCACAGGGAGCCGTGCAAATCCCCTTCTGCTTGCCAGGAAAGTGGTGAAGGAGGGATGGAGGATGGATGAGACATCCAGAGCCCGGCATCAGAGTCTCGCTCTCCTCCACCTCCTCAAGCAGCTGCTCCCGAGTCCTTGCATGACCAGGTCTGCAGGACAGGAATTTTGGGGCCACGCCATCATCTCCTGGAGATGGCAAACCATGCACGTGGTTTTAGGCTCCGTTGTCCTCAAAGCAAACTGAGCTGGATCAGGATGAACCATTTGTAGGTGTTCGACAGTTTTTCATGGTGGATTTTTTTTTGTTTGTTTGTTTTGTGCCACACGGTATTTATTGTGTGTTTTACCAAACGGCGAGAAAGATGTAAACAGCAAATGATCAAAGCAAGAGATCTTTTCTGTCTAAGGCAGATGGAGTTAATTAATGAAGATGTTCAGCAAGAGAGGGGTTGGTATGCAAACAGGTTGTTCCCAGAAGCGTCAATCGAACCCAATAAACAACTTGTGGGGGTGTAAGAAACGCTGCTTTTGTCCCTTTCCTCGCATTACAAAGAGCTGAGTGAAAACTTGTTGTCGCTGTTTCATCCTGGAGAGAGGGTTTGAATTAACAGCGCCCAAGAAATAATTCCCTGCTCCTTTTGGAAACATGTCCTGATCCTTTGCTTGAGGTAAAAGAGGAGTCAGGGATCCAGAAGGAAATTCCATGCTCAGCCTGCCAGAGAGGGAATTAATTATGGCCAACAATAACGATGTGGACATCACTGCAACAACTGCAGCCAGCCAGGAAGCCTCTTCCCCATCAGAGGATAATTCAGGATGTTGTGTCAGGTTTTATTTTTATTCCACGAGATATTACCAGACATAAACCTCTGTGCTGCCCCAAGTGACAGCCCCTTCAATCACCCTGCTCTGTGATGTGCCCATAACTCAGGTTTACAGTCCAGCTTGATGCCACACATTATTGATCAATTATCTGGCTCTGGCTGCAGCAGGATGGGAGGCCAAGCCAAGGAAAGAGGAGCTGGGACAGCAGGGATGTGTTCAGAATTCCTGGGGCTGCAGGGATGGGGATCCAAGTGTCAGCAACTCCCAGCAGAGAGAGGAGTGGAGGTGAGGGAGATTCCAGAGCAGAGCAAGGAATTGGATCCTTCTGCATCCAGTTATCAGCTGCAGGATGGGCAATGGGGACAAAACAATGATCCAAGTCTTGATCATGGAAATCCAGACTGGTTTGGGTGGGAAGAGACCTGAAAATTCCTCTCATTCCACCCCCTGCCATGGGCAGGGACACCTCCCAGCATCCCAGGGTGCTCCAAGCCCTGTCCAACCTGGCCTTGGACACTTCCAGGGATGGAACATTTGGGAAACCACACCAGGTCCTCGCTAAGGGCAAAGGGATGTTATTCTTGTGCAGAAAAAGTCTGAAATCTGTTTCTGGGCACCCTTACCTGGGTTTTTCTGAGCTCAGGGTCTGAGCCACATGGAGATAAATGACACTGCTGGGAAAGGAGCACTCAAACCCCTCCCAAAATGCATTTTGGAAGGGATGGAGGGGGACTGCAGGAAGAAGAGGCACTGACTCAAGGGCTTCCAGCTGTGGGTGATGGAGAGGGGGTGATACAACCACAAAATAAAATCATCCTGATGTTTTCATTCAAGAGCCTGCTCTGACCACAGCAGCTTGGGGTTGCTGAGTGATCTTCCCTCATGACAAATGGGTTTAGAGCACCTGTACCAAGCACAAACACCAAATAAGAGCTTCCCCTGGCTAAAGAAGTCTCCTGGCACCTCAGCACCTGCACAAGGGCCAGACTCGGTGTCTCAAAGCAGGAGAGTTCCCACTGGGGGATGATGGAGCAGGAATGTGACTGGAAAATGGCCTGGCTCACATTTCCAGCAGCCTGTGGTGGAGAAGGAGGTGGGAGGAAGGAAAGGTTTGGATGTTTTTTGTAGGGGCAGCCCTGTATTGGCATCTCCACGGAAGATCCAGTGAGAATCTGGCTTGTCAAGGTGAACATTCCCTCCGGGGTTCCTGAGGGAGTGAGGTGATCTCAAAGGTGCCTTCTGACCCCATTCTGTGATTCTGTGAACTTTCAGGTAAGTTTTAGAGCCAAATGGGGTGAGATTTGCTGTGTTATCCCCACAGCCTGGCTAGGAAAGGTCAGATCTGTTTTTAGAGCCACTGGCACCCCATGAGTGCAGCAGAGCAGACACCTCCCCAGCCTCCCCCAGCATGGGTCCATAACAGCTTTTTAAAATGATCCTTCAGGAATGAAATGTTTGGCATTGACACCCCCCAGGTGGCTGCAACCACAGCCAATTTCCATGAAACTGCAGCTGAAGGGACCTCCCTGGACCTCCCTGGAGCCTGAAACAGCCTTGATGAGGTAAATTCATGTGAAGCAGCAGCAATCTTTTGTGGTTCCTCCTTCAGCAATTTGGCTTCTCTCCTAGTCTGCCTTCAAGGGAGATTTCCTGGCCATGGGGACAAGGCCACAGCACTGATGGGTGTCTGAAACCACAGCCCAGGTGGATTTAACACCTGAAACCTCCAGATCAGGAATATTTAATACCTTAAACCACAGCCCAGGTGGATTTAACACCTGAAACCACAGCCCAGGTGGATTTAACACTGGAACCACAGCCCAGGTGGATTTAACACCTGAAACCTCCAGCCCAGGTGTATTTAATACCTTAAACCACAGCCCAGGTGGATTTAACACTGGAACCACAGCCCAGGTGGATTTAACACCTGAATCCTCCAGATCAGGACTATTTAATACCTTAAACCACAGCCCAGGTGGATTTAACACCTGAAACCTCCAGCCCAGGTGTATTTAAGACTGGAACCACAGCCCAGGTGAATTTATCACCTGAAACACCAGCCCAGGTGTATTTAACATCTGAAACCTCCAGCCCAGGTGGATTTAACACTGGAACCACAGCCCAGGTGAATTTAACACCTGAAACACCAGCCCAGGTGTATTTAATAGCTGGGAGCACAGCCCAGGTGGATTTAACACCTGAAACCTCCAGATCAGGAATATTTAATACCTTAAACCACAGCCCAGGTGTATTTAACACCTGAAACACCAGCCCAGGTGTATTTAACACCTGAATCACCAGCCCAGGTGTATTTAACATCTGAAACTTCCAGCCCAGGTGGATTTAACACTGGAACCACAGCCCAGGTGAATTTAACACCTGAAACCTCCAGATCAGGAATATTTAATACCTTAAACCACAGCCCAGGTGGATTTAACACTGGAACTACAGCCCAGGTGGATTTAACACCTGGAACCACAGCCCAGGTGTATTTAACACCTGAAGCACCAGCCCAGGTGTATTTAACACCTGAAACAGCAGCCCAGGTGTATTTAACACCTGAAACACCAGCCCAGGTGTATTTAACAACTGAAGCACCAGCCCAGGTGTATTTAACACCTGAAAAAGCAGCCCAGGTGTATTTAACACCTGAAACAGCAGCCCAGGTGTATTTAAGACTGGAACCACAGCCCAGGTGTATTTAAGAGTTGTGTGCTCAGGACTACAGCCCCTGTGCAGGCAGCAGGGACACTGCAGCATCCCAGGGATGGAGCTGCACTGCAGGTCCCCACATCCCCACACTCCTGCTGCTTCTTCTAGGACTGGAACAGAAAAAAAGGATTTAGGTTTTGTTCCTTTCTCCTCCCTCCTCAGCAAAGAGAAGGCCGTGAAATGCAAGCAGGTTACAGAGAATTTCCCTGGCAATATTTCACACTGCCCCCGGTCCTTTTTTCCCTACTGAGGATTCCCAGGCTGAATATTGAGTAACCCGAGCTCCCAAACACTCTGGGAGGTGATGGATTGCTGCTGAATGCAGGCTGAAGTTTTAAGCCAACAATTACTTTCCTCTAAAGACTTTTCCCCCAGCAGAAACTGGGGGGCAGAGCACCTTGGATTGTTTTTATGGCCAATGTTGTCTCCTCCAGGGGAACTGGGATCTTTAAGGGATGCTGGGTTATGAATTGCTCTCATTACTGGGGGGGAAAAAGTGCCCAGGGCCACGTTGGTGTTTTTCTGTACATGATCCTGCTGTGTGAGTGGATTAATCACCACTTTTAAGGAGGATCAGAGCTGAAATGATTTAACCTCTGAGCAGAAGCTCCATTTAAAAATGAAGGAGCCCACTCAGAGCCTGCTTGGATCCAAACCTTCTCCTTCCTGCAGGGAGGGAATTGAGGCTCCCCAGGGGCAGCTGGGATGGACCTGGGCAGAAGGAATGTTTGTAAAATAAAATAAAGTGGAGAATAACTTCAGGCAGAGGAAAGAGATTACTGAAGAACAAACCCAGGGGAAGGGCTGAAGCTCCAGAACATCAGTTTGGTGTTTCTGCTGCTTGCCTTCAGTTTGTTGGAAGTCAGAGGCTGAGACCCAAGGAAAAAAACCCCCGTGATCCACAGGGCATCAGGGACAGCAGTGACAAACTGAAATTTTGGTATTTTTAAACCAAGCTGGGCAAAGCGGTTATTTGGACTCTGCTGTTTCTCAGGCAGAGCTGCTGAACCATTCCAGCTTTCCCAACAAACCCTGGGTGGCCACAGTGGCCACACAGCTCCAGGACAGATCCAACACCACTCAGGAAAGTCAAACTGAGGAACAGGAGAGAAAACAGCCACCAATCAGCCAGAGCCCACTCTTGGTGGGTCCATTGCACATCCCCTGCCCACGTGTTCTCTCCTTCTCCAGCCTGGCAGAATTATCTGAGGACTCAGAGGCTGAATGAGGCATTCAGTGATGCTGAAATTAGAAACCACATCCCCTGACACAGAATCACTGGGGTTGGAGATCTCTGAGACCACTGAGTCCAAGCTGTGCTCGATGCCCTCCTTGTCACCAGCCCAGAGCTCTGAGTGCCACATGCAGGAATTCCTTGGACACCTCCAAGGGTGGGCACTCCAAACCTCCCTGGGCAGTCCCTTCCAAGGCCTGAGCACCCTTTCCATGGGGAAATTCCTGCTGGTGCCCAACCTGGGTGACCCCCATGGTGCACTCGGCATCTTTGCTTGGACCAAAACTCAAATTCGGGTTGGTTCAAGAGGGGAAAGAAGGGAGGTGAAACCAACTTGAGTCCCACCACCTGGAATGTTCAAAGAACACCTGGAGGTGGCACTTGAGGGCGTGCTGTGGTGGTGGCTGTGGGCTGATGGTTGGATGTGATGATGTTGAGGATCTTTCCCAACCTTAACGATTCCATAATTCCATGACCTCACCTTGAGCATGGGATCTCCTGGAATGTCCAGGAAGCTCCAGCCTTGCTGGGCAGCAGAAGGGAAGGACTGAAAGGCCACCAGAGTGACCCCAGGTAGGGGGAGGAGCAGCCCAGCTCAGAGCAGGGGCTCTGTGGGAGCCCTGAGTCACCAAGGCTTGATGACACACACGGGTTTGATTCTCTCTGGCTCCTTGGTAACAGCTTTGCTCAAACCCCCCCAAAGTGCTGCCACGTCATCAAATCCTTCCATTTAAAGGGAAAAAAAACCCCAGAGCAAGGCCAGGCTCAGTGGTGATTCACAGTGATGCTGCTTCAGAGGCTCCCTGAGGCTGCAGCTGGCATCCAGGGAGCACACAGAGCTCACTGGTGAATGATTCTGGTCAGGTGCACATCCCAGAACTCAGGGTGCTTCCCAGGAAAATACCCACTGCAGAGGGCCTGGAGTGCATCACAACCTGCTCTTGTTTCACTGCAGGTTATTTAAATCCCTTGTTGTGTCTCTCTCACCTCCTCTCTCCCAAATTTCCCCCCAAACCTGCAGGAACAAAAAACTCAGGCACTCTTTGCCAAAACATTCCCTTGCAGTTCCTTCAAGACCAAACTGGGGGCAAGGCACAGGAGCTGGGAGATTTCCCTTCTCTTTGGTGCTAAAAATGTGCTTTTCTTTCTAAATCAGTTCCATCCACCTGCTCCAGCCTCACTCCCATTCCCAGCACTTCACATTATTCCCATTAACAGCAACAGGATCAACTTCCACAGTGTAAAACCACAAATCCTCTCCTGCTCTGTTCCTTTCCTGTGCTCCTGCAGCTGCAGCTGGGCCCTGCTCACAGATTTCTCGTGGCAAAGGCAATTTTTTCAGGCAAAAGCAGAAGTTTCTTTGTCTGCCCAGTTCCAGGAGTGGGACTTGCTGCAAAAACAGAGATCAGAGCCCTTTCCCTGCCTCAAGCACCCCCTGGCTGTCAGGCAGACCTCACCCAATGCTGCAAACTCCTTTCTAACACATCAGGCTCTGCAGATACAGATTTCTTGTTTGCCTTCTTTTCATCAAGACTCTGATTAGAAGACATTCAAGCTGACTTTGACCTTTTCAAAGCAGGCCAAGTGTTAATAATATTAAAACTGACAAAGGGGGAAAAATTCTCACTACCTGACACAGGAACAGGAGAGAGATCCAGGGAATTCTCATGTCTGGCAAAAATGTTTCATCCATTAATGGACCTTCATCTCCTTGCTCCCACCACACCTCATCCACTGAACCCTTTGCAGATCTGATTCTTCTACCAGGATCAAACTTGTGCATTTCTTGCTCTCAGTTTTTATGGAATAGTGGACTCCAGCAGGTGCCAAGTCCCTCCCAGCCCTGCTATTTCTGTATCAGCAACAGATGAACATGAGGAGAATCTGCTTAGCTTGCAGTTTACTGGGGAATTAGTTCCACTTCCTGCAGCTCCAGCCTCCCAAATGAGCACTGGCAGTTTGATCTTCATTTTGGGATCACTGGGACTGCCCTGTCCACCCACAGGACTGGCTGAGGAAGTAGGGATGGTTTTCCTGGGCAAGGTGAGCAGAAAATGCCTGCTTTCATATGACACAGGCAGAAAAAACTCACCTCCAGCTGCTGAGCTGCTGGAAATGGCTCCAAGGCCAGGCTGGATGGGGCTTGGAGCAGCCTGGCCTAGTGAAGGTGTCCCTGGCTATGGCAAGGGTGTGAGATGAGATGATCTGGAAGGTCCCTTCCCACCCAAACCAATCTGGGATTCCATGGAAAGCAGCCCAGGGGTGAAGGGATGTGAGGGATCCAATAAAAGAAAGAGGGATCAACCTCAGCAATGACACTGGGACACTTCCAAAGAGCTCCCCAAGAAGTGTCCCCAGCCAAAAGGTGTCCCCAGCATTCTTAAGGAAATATAAAATCTTGCAATAAAAACACCACTGATGCCTTAAGTTTTAGTTTTCATGTTTTTCAGGTTCTGTGCTGCCCAGGGGTGCAGTTCTGAGCCTCACAGTCAGGGTCACTCAGCTCTGCACAGAGCAGGGA
>VZUI01050105.1:0-78216 GCA_013401135.1 Cettia cetti
CATCCTTATATTTACAAAACATTGTTCTTCTGTTTACCAGAAGAACGCCTGGGAAAGAACCCTTCCAAAACCAAAACATCCAGGCATGAAACTCAGGACTACAGGCAGAGGTGGTGATGATGAGGACTTACACCCACTGCTCCTGTGTTCAGCTCCCAGAACACAGTAGTAAGCAGAGTTTACATCTGACCCTCCTTGTGGGTGAAAATTTCCTGTAACTGCAATCTATATATGACAGAAACACACTTAATCATCAACAATTAAAAAAATCATCCAAAACAAAGTAGTGTGAAATAGCACCAAGGATCTTAGTCAGTAAATCCATTCAGTAAAAGTGAAAATGGCAGTACCTAAATAAAATCAGTTCTAAATAAAAATGGTATTCCAGTGTTTACTGAGTGCTGAGACTGCTAAGAACAGTGTTTTTATAAAGAGGCTGGATGGAAGCTGTAGCAATTTAAAGGCAAAAAAAGATGAGAAGTTCATGGTTAATAAGAGACTGCTTCTGATCACAGTGCTATTACCTTGAAGTCAGTTCATCTTCTGTAGTTAACTGGAATTTTATTTTTTGTTTTCAGTAGAAATAAAATTGGGCCTTAACTGGAGACTGCATGTCACTACTGAGCTTGGATTTCCAAAAATAGTGAAATATTCCCTTTGCATAAAAATTATTGCACATTTTATCACCAGAGCAAAGTTGCAGTACCCAGAACTTGATAGTAGTATATAAGGCATATTTGTTCAGTATTCTGGAAGATGAAGGGCAAACTGAAATTTCAGAAGAGGATACAAACTACGTTGCAGGACTGCTTCTGGCAGTAACTCCAGGACACATGACAGTATGCAGCGCAGGACTTGATTCTACTGCCATCTGCTTGAGTACACAGACTCAAGAGAAAGTTGTGTTTGCTTCACTGAAAGCAGAATACACCCCCTTTTTCAGGAGCAGGAAGTTTTATGTGCATCCAGACATAATCTAAGCCTAAAGCTAATTAAGCAGACAGGCTGAATGACAGATACTCAGTTTTTACCATGTGGAATAGAGGTAAAGGATGTATTTTACCATTTTTCAGACACTAAAGGCTAGAGTTCAGTATCAAATAAGGAAAAAAGAAACCAAAAGAACAAGCAACATCTCACAGTATTCCACCAGAATCCATATTCACTGCTGTATTATTGTTGCTGAAATAAATTCTGGATATCCAGTTCAGTGACTTGTCAAAATATTTACAGTTTTGTTTCTTTAGTACTGGCCTCTGAACAGCCTTCAGGACAAAAACACATTATTGAAATTAGCACCATGGAAAAATTACTGAAACACTTTGAAGTTCTTCAAAGAGAAGTAGTGATTTGGAGGGAATAAAAGACTTTTATAGCAAAATTAGGGTTATTTTTTAAAAAAAATCCAAAAATTCTATTAAAAATACATAATCCATGACAGAACATTCTATTTTACCCGTCATAGGAAAAAAACACTGTATACATGGGATGCACTCAAAATTAATGCGGACAAATTCCCCACTGAATTAAGTGAGAATTTTGCTGACAAAGCAAATGCAAATCTTCTATTACAGCCACTGTAATCAGTAGGATTGTTGTTGTTGTTGTTATTATTATTTCACAGGTATTTAGATTTCATCTAACACACAGTGTATAATTTTACCTATATAATAAATGAGTGTAATAAAGGCCAAGTTATGCCATCTATGTATATTCACTTTTCCATACTACATCAATTAGCATGACCAAAACTGGTGTAACTATACCCAGTACTGACTGCGCTTCAAAGTTGGGTTTGTTTTTCGACAATATTGGATCATTTCAGGATCAAGACTTAAAAATCTGTTTTTCAGATACCTTTCTGTAGTTGGAGTAACCACTGCAGGAAGCAGCTGCTCATGTTTTACTGCCACAAATGTTGAGGCTGAATTTCTCTCAGCCCCCTTCAGGAGAGGAGTCACAGTGACAGTGGGTACACTCAAGCTCCCTTTCAGACATGGATCTGCACTACTGAGGATTGCATCTGTTTGACTTTTGACTAAATGTTTTGTCTTCTCTTTCTTCTGACACATTGACAAAATGCACACAGAAGTAACAGCAACAATGAGTAGCACAGACACCAGGACCAGGGGGATAACGATGTACCAAGGGTTGCTTTCACCTGCCTGCTCTCTAGAACTCCTAGCATTAACCTGGTACGTAGTCTTCAACTCCACAGGTACACTTGTTCCCACTGCCTGATTTAGCAATGGACCTTCTTCATGTCGGTTTTCCCAGTGATTCTGCCCTGGCCACATAGTTGGTTCAGTCTTCTGCGGTGCTACTGCACGCTGTTCATTCTGTGAGAAGGCTAGTACCTCATCCTTTGAGGGAGAGTGAGCCTTGAAAGTGGTTGTGCTGGCTACAAAAGGCACTTCTGTTGTTAAACCCTGCACAAGTGGAGGACTGTGTGGCACAATGAAATACTGAAAGCAGCCAATAGCAGGCTGCACAGCATCTGCCCTGAGTATAAATGTAAATGAGTCATTCAACAGATCTATGCCCGTCATATTTGTGTCTATGTCTAGCAGCAGAACACCACTATCAATGTCAGCCTGGGTAAACACCTGAATATCTTCTAATATAAACATTGCATCATTCACAAATCTTTTCTTTACAATCCTTCCATGAGAAGGGGGCACTATCACTTCAAATGTAGGATTACTGTTTGTCAAATTGGCTAGCTCAGAAGCATCCAGGTCACTGCTTCCAAATTCATAAGCTGCTTGATTTGAAATCTGCAGGTCAGATACGATTTGTACTAAAGGCTTTGCTGTGATGTTCAGCACTTGTCCTGTTAGATTGCCTTCTGCAGTAAAAAGCATAAACTCCAGTACTTCACTGGAAGCAGTGAGATTTGTCAGGTGATAAAAGAGCCTTCCTGAGTACAAATCTGCCTGCTCAAATTTAGTAACCTGCTCGTTTCCAATCATGAGGTGCCCGTATTTGAGTGGCTGAGTTATTTCATACATAATATTAGTGCTTTTTCCATTTGTGACAGCTGAAAGCTGAACATCAGTAATAGGGACAGATGTCTGGCCCTGTGGCAGTTCAACACTGGTAAGGTTGACTAGGACAAGTGCAATTGGTATGACTTCAAGACTGAATAGTTTGTATAAAGGGCGATGTTTACCATCAGTCACACTGAAATAAAACACCCCAGAAGATGAACTTCCATCCTGTACAAACCAGACTTTACCACTGTCAACATCAGCTTGTGTGAAATTTTTTACAGAGACACTGAGATTGTTTTTCATTGCTAAGTAACCATTATTGGGGTTGCTAACAATGGTGTATTTCAGCTCAGATGGGGCATTATCTAAGTCCTCAACTTTCAGATTCTCTGCCCCCAGCATTGACACATCTCCCTGCAGGACTTTCAAGTGCAGCCTTTTAGTCTTCAGTTCTGGAGATTGATCATTCACTGGGAAAACAGTGATATTAAACATCTCCTCTAAAACTTCACTATGGGGCTTTGTAGCAGGCTTGCTCTTTAGGTTTAACCAAACAGCAAAAGTGAAATTGTCATTTAGAGATTCAGAATTATCATGTATGTACACCATTCCAAATTTGTCCAGAACATATTGGGAGAAGTTAGGCTTTTCTTTGGTAACATTTCGCTCTCCAACAACAATTATGCCATGCTGAGGTAAAGACAGAACCTGATACCAGACTTCATACAGGGAGCGCTGTACTTCAGGTAGCTTAGTCAATAGGTTTGAAGCATCTAAATTTGTTTTGTTGATTAATACTCTACCTCCTTCCTGGACTATGGCACCTGGCAGAAACAAAAACAGAATCTTAGAATCGGAACATTTTATAGTTGTACGATTTCAGAAACTACATATCAAACACTGATGATGCTCAAAAATTTTTCTCCTTTTTGGTATCCCTGATTTCCACATGTCATGGCAAAAAATATATTATCACTATTTTTAGCATACAATCAGATATCAGAGACAAGATTTTTGACTGATGCATATACTAAGATTAAATAAATACCAGTATCTCAAAGCTTCTGATAGTGTTTTTCATTTACCACAAAATACCATCTACAGCAGTAGGAAGCATCAAACATATGTAGTTATTTCTAAGGGTGAAGTGAACACAGCTTTCCAAGCTACTACCCTACAGTACTCTGTGCCTCAGAAGTATTCTGGTCACTGCTTACTGAAGAGAAAGAAATTTTTGATTTTTTTTCTCCATTCTTTAATGTACCTGACAGATCCAAACCAATTTTGAGCCCAAACAGTGAAGCATTTTTACCTGTATTCGCTAGAAGACGACTATTCTGATCATGCCTGCCAATTTCATATGAAATGACAACATGGAACATCTGGATATCCAGAGCTGATGGTGGAGAGGAGACAGTAAATGTAAAGAAATCTTCAGCGCTCCAGTCAGCTGACTTATCATGTAAGTGTTCATACATGATCACACCTTCATCAACCTGTCCCAGGTAAAGAGAAGACATACATGTAAGAGGAAGATGATTATAAAAAGAGGAGTGTTAAAGACAGAAGAAATATCTTGAGACCATTGTTCAAAGAGACCTTCGTACCTTAGTCCATGCACAGTGTATAAAAGAATCATAGAATTGTTTAGGTTGCAAAAGACCTGTAAGATCAAACCCAACTGTAAATCCAGCATTGCCAAGTCCACCACTAAACTATGTTCCAAGTGCCACATCGACATGTCTTTTAAAGAATCCAGGTTGGTGATTCGATCACTTTTTTGGGCAGTCTGGTTTAATACTTGGCCTTGTTTTGCATGAAGAAAGGTGTCCTATTATTCCATTTAAAGCTCCCCTGGCACAAATTGAGGCCCTGTCCTCTTGTCCTACTACTTGTTACTTGGGCAAAGAGGCCAACTCCACTTGGCCATGACCTCCTTCCAGGGAGTTATAGAGAGTCTCCCCCAAGCCTCCTTTTCTCCAGGATAAACACCCCCAGCTCCCTCAGCTGCTCCTCACAGGACTGGTGCTCCAGACCCTTCCCCAGCTCTGTTGCCCTTCTCTGGACTCACTCCAGCCCCTCAGTGTCTTTCTTGCACTGAGGGCCCAGAACTGGACACAGCACTCGAGCTGTGCCCTCAGCAGTGCCCAGCACAGGGGACAATCCCTGCCCTGCTCCTGCTGCCACACCATTGCTGCTCCAGGCCAGGATGCCATTGGCCTTCTTGGCCACCTGGGCACAGCCTGGCTCATGTTCAGCTGCTGTCACAGCACCCCCAGCTCCTTTCCAGCCCCTCTGTCCCAGCCTGTGGAGCTGCCTGGGGCTGCTGACCCAAGGGCAGAACCTGGAAGTTGGCCTCAAGCTCAGCCCATTAGTCCAGCCTGTGAAGATCCCTCTACAGAGCCTTCTTGCTCTCCAGCAAACCAAACTCTCACTCAAGATGGTGTCTGGTACAAAGTAACTGAGGATGCACTTGATTCCCTTATCCAGATCATTGATAAAGAGGTTAAACAGGACTGGTCTTGACACTGAGCCCTGGGGAACCCCACAAGTTACCAACTAGATGTAACCCCACTCATCACCACCCTCTGGGCCTGGCCATCCAGACAGTGTTTCACCCAGTGAAGAGCGCACCTGTCCAAGCCATGAGAAGCCAGTTTTTTCCAGGACAGTGATGTGGGAAATGGTATCAAAGGCTTTACTGGAGTCCAGGTAGACAATATCCACAGCCTTTCCCTCATCCACCAGGCAGGTAGGTTGGTCATAGAAGGAGAACAGCAAGGATCTCCGGCTAAGCAGAGATCTGCCTTTCCTAAACCCATTTTGCCTAGGCCCGATACCTGGCATATCCTGTACATGCTGTGTGATGGCAGTCAAATGATCTGCTCCATGACCTTTTCAGCACTGAAATCAGGATGACAGGGATCTGTAGCTCCCCAGATCCTCCTCCCAGCCCTTCCTGTGGATTGGCATTATACTTGTCAGACTCTGTTTGGGATCTACCCAGTTTGCCAAAACTGCTTGTAATTGATGCAGAGTGGATTGGTGACCACTTTTGCCAGTTATTTCAGTACCCTTTGGTGGTTCCCATCTGGCCTCACAGTCTTGAGTGAACAACTGATCTTACTATCAAGACAGCTGAGGAAAAACAGGCGGTAAGTATCACAGCCTTCTCCTCATCCTTTGTTAATATGTCTCCCCCTGCAGTCAATAAAGAATGGAGATTAGTCCTACTTTTGTTGCTAACGCATTTATAAAAACATTCTAAATGCCTTTTATTTCAGTAGCCATATTAAGTTTTAGTTGGGCTTCAGGCCTTCTAACTTTCTCTCTTGTAGATTCTTGTAGGCCCCCTCAGTTGCCTGCCCCTTCTTCCAAAGGTCATAAACTCTCTTTTATTCCCCCTGAGTTCCAGCCAAAGCCCTCTGTTCAATTAGCTTTATCTCCTCCACCACTGGCTCGTATTTCGGCACACTGGAGGGCCTCCTCCTGCACCTTCAGGATTTCCTCCTTTGCACAGTCATCCTGGACTCCTTTGCCCCTCAGGGCTGCTTCCCAAGGGCTCTGTCAACCAGGCCCCTTGACAGGACAAAGTCTGCCCTCTGCAAGTCCAGGGTGCCAGAACTGCTTCTGGGTTCAATCTGCTAAATCCCCTCCTTACCTGTCCAAGAACTGAAAACTCCTTGATTTCATGATACCTGTGCCTAAGATGGCCTCTGACCACCACTTCACTCATCATTCCTTCTCTGCTCACAAACAGCAGGTCCAGCAGGGCATCTTGCCTCACTGGTTCACACACCAACTGTGTGAGGAAGTTGCCTTCCACACACTCCAGGAACCTCCTTGGCTGTTTCCTCTCCACTACACTGAATTTCCAGCAGACACGTGCTAAGTTGAAGCCCCCCATAAGAACAAGAGCCAGTGATTGTGAGACTTCTTCAATCTGTTTATAGAATATTTCATCTGCTTCCCCATCATGGCTGGGCAGTCTCTAACAGATTCCCATCAGGATATCTGCCTTGTCATCTTTCCCCTGATCCTCACCCAGTCAATCCTCTTGTTGCCATTGTTAATGTTAACCTAGACAATCAGAACATGCCCTAAAGTAGAGGGCTACCTTACTGCCTCTTCTTCCTTGCCAATCTGTTCTGAAGAGTTTATAGCCCTCTACTACAGCACTCTAGTTGTGCAAGTCTTCCCATTATGTTTTCATGATGGGAGAAAAATCACATCATGATTTTGTGCAGTGCAAAGGCTTCCTGTTTGTTCCCCATTGGAGTACATGTACTTGGACTATTCATCCCACTACCTTTTGGGGGAAAGAAGCCCTAAGCCCTTTTTGACCATTCCTAAGGAACTTCCATGTTATGTAACACATCAATAACTCCTGTGCCTTTGCTGCCACATAGATCACCATCCTCTACCTCCACCTGTCGTTGCTGTACATGAAATGAAGGGCTTGACTCTAAGCAGGAGAAAGATTCAGAAGGCTTTTTTTTTTAAATTTTACACAGCCCTCTTATAACATGCAGCACTAAAGAACCATATGACTGGTTAGTAAAGACAACACCACTTTTCATTGGTTAAATAATAGAAATAACATCTCTGAGTGGGTTGTTATGATAGCTAAGCATCATTATGAAAAACAAAGGGCTGTTTACATGCAGTGTCCTTGAAAGGAATGAATTCTCTCACAGAAAGAAGGAATCAGCTACTAACGGGCTGAAAACTTTCACAGACTCAGAAAATCAGACCCACATCCATGAGACAGGAGACCAAAGGACTTTGCTAGCACACTTGCATTAATTCAACATATTTTATATCACTTCAACTTTGGGTCAAGAACTACTGTATTCGTGCTGTCTGTGCAAAAGTGAGATACTTCTTGAGCTACTTCATAAATTTCACAACTGACCACCCAAATATTGTATTTCTCAGATTCTCAACTAGTCTTTGACAAAACATACAACTAAAGATTGCTTAAGCAATAAAATGTGAACAGAAATAATTTACGTAAAAATTAATCTGCATTATGATGTACCATACTTCATTGATGCCAGTCTGCTAACTTCCAGCAGTCAGCAATTCAGACCAGGTATTTATTCCACCTTTTAACACAAATAAACACACAGTTCATATTAAGACTTCATAAGGCCTTCACAAATACAACCTTAATGCACAAATATAGTACTAAAGCTCTCCTTCATATCTTGTCCTCTAAATGAAGAGAAATATGTTTGTAAAATGTATGCAGCAATGATATATCTGAATGTTCAGTTACCTACCAGAAACATGCCTTACACTGTATATTAAGCAGACACAAATGGTATTTTTCTATTTGAGAGCAAAGTGCTGAAACAACTACTTTGTAGTTCACTACCTATAAGCCATATTGTGTGTTCATCACCATTTTACAGAATAGTAAAGTCTACTAAAGGGACTATCAGTATCTGATGAGAAAGCAATATGTATTGGCAATCCATTAGAAAAGGGTAACAAAAGGACAAAGTATTTAAATAATTGAATTTCACAGCAGATAACTTTAGTGAGTGCCATAAAAAGTGCTATATCTGTAAAAACATGAACATACTGAAGGGGAACATGGAATAAAACTGGAGCAGAGGTGCTCTGGCAAAGAAAGCAGCAAAAGAATAGGGATTTGGTAAAAGAATTCAGCACTGGTCCTTCTTTTCTGGGCAATTACCCTACATTTCCTTCTGGGACTGTGACATGACATTTAGTTTTTTCTTTTTTATTTTATTGCACTGCAGGCCTGCCATTTATTTTAACATATTCAGTGGGTGACTACGTACTTTCCTTGGGTGGCTGTCCCATTGGTGTACTTCTTATGTGAACTTGAATTTCAGAGGATCCTATACCTCATCTGAAACTAATCTACTGTGCAAAGAAACTTCTACTTATCTCCTCACTGCACTAAAACTGTTTAAACCAGATGTGTCAAAGTTATTCTGCAAGAAGGGGCTGAATTCCACATTTAATTATGCCCCATGGAGCAGGTCATAAACCTCATGCTATCGCTGACAAACTGTTTTTGATCCTTCTTGAAGAGAAGCTGCTTTGGCCCAATGACTAAACACAAAAAACAGACCTATACAAAAAATAAAAAATGTTTTAGACTTGCTTTGTAAACACAAGAAAAATAATTGGAGAAGAAAATGGTATTAGATGTTAATGTAGCATTGACTGACAAACAGTATAATGGGACAGAAAACAGTTAGCAGTGTGGAAGCAGAACTAGTGCAGTTTTTTACTTCTTGAGAAGTGTGCCTCATTCCATTGCCATTTGCCTCATTCAGCAACAGAATGACTGGAAGTTTACAGCCTTCCCATGTTACAGTGCAGTGTGGCTGCACTGTAAAATGGACCATGGAGACATCCTAGAACAAACATCTCTCTCTGAAAAGAAAGGAAGGAACATGGAAAGATGCAGAATTCCACTGATTCTATTTACAGCAAAGACATCTCTATCCTCCAGCTCCAACAGTGGTGTAAGTACCACCATTGGGAACAAAAATTTGCAGCTTGGAAATGAGAAAAAATTGGACAAGGACAAGGCTGGCAGGAAAAAAAAAAAAGTCAAGACGGCTTGTAAAATCCAGTATCTAACTTAAACTTTCTCCGTCTTTTCAACCCAGGCATCACTGGATTTGTTTGAGAATTTTTCATACCTCTCTACAGTACTTAGCTCTCAGCTGACCATCACTGCTTCATACCTTATTTGTTGTTGACAGCCTTCCCTAAAATCTGTTTCTTCTTAAACTATTGGCTGGTTCAAGTAAAAAAAAAAAAAAAAAAAAAAAGAAAAGTCACCATTTTTGCTAATACTGGTGGACTTAATGACTTTTGGTGGACTGTTGGTTTTTGAACACTTTCTACCATAAATCATGTGACTTGGACTGGCTATGTTTTGAAAACTTGCCATAGATCTTTCAGAAGCAACACTAGCTCACTCTTTATTAGATATGTAAATAAAAGACCTTTGCTTTTTGTGGATGGGGGCAGTCATGTCATCCAGTTTTCTCTCTAGTTTCAGTGTTTTATCCACAAGCTATCACCTGTGACATTCCGCTAACAGCAAAACAATATATGTTACAAAAATGAGATGGAAAAGACTATGCTAAAATGATCTTAGAAACGGCAGAAAGAACAGAGAAGCGCACAGTATTGTCAAGAGTTACTTTAGGACTTCACACAAGCATTGCTGCCTAGTGTATATGTGTGGTACAGAACATTTCCCTCAAATGCAGGAGAGCCTTCAGCCTGAACTCAACTTGATAGTTTCAGCTAGACTTCCTTAAGGCAGCATGCCCATAAGCCTGCAAACTACCACAGCTAAACTTTACTCCTCAGGTACTTGCACTACACTACAGCCAGGAATTGAAAATTCCCAGTTTAAGCCAGGCGTGGGTTGAAAACATTGAGGAAGTTTCGGTTACATAATAGCTACTTACCAAGCCTGGCAGAACATTTGCCTTGAGCAGAAACTTTGTCCATTATTCACTGATAGGAATCAAGATCTCATTCAGGTTATGTTCATGGGCATAAGGGAACTCCAGCAAAGGGAAACGGGACCTCTGTAGATCACTCAGTATAAGTTCAGGCAGAAGCCTGGGATAACACCATCACCTGGAAGGTTAGTTGTGGCTTTATTTCCATGAATCTTGAAAATCCCTGAAGGGAGACTGTAACTACTCTGAGTGCAACCATGTTCTCCTGGGGAAGATCCTCTCCCAATGTTCAGACTGAGCCATCCAACACACAACTTCTGGCTATTACTCCTTATGTCACCTGGCTTTACCATGAAGAGTTTGATTTCATCATCTTTCTAACTGCTTCTCAAGTATTCTTACTGCATTTTAGCCCTCTCTTTGCCAGAGAACCCCAGCTTCCTGGCAGTCCCTCTTGGTCAGAAGGTGGGTCCTGGTTACCCTGGCAGCTTGCCACTGGACCCTCCTCACTTTCTCCACATTGCTGCTGACTTGAGGACTCCCTGACTGAAACTCAGCATCCAACAGAGTAAGACAAAGGGCATGGCAACTTGTGTGCAGCTCTGCAGAGCTGCTGCTAACACCCAGGACAAAATTTGGACAACTCATTCATGGTACTAATCACTCATGTGCAATCTGTGCAATGAAAATGTAACCAGAAAGAGAGAGATCCAGATGGTAGTGGCTAGATCTGAAATGTAATTAGTTCAGTCAATACAGTAGTGTATTTTTAGATCTTCCACCAGTCAAAACAAGAGATGTTGCTCACGCAAATTTAACATTGCTAAAAAAAAAAAAAAAAAAAAAAAAAAAAAAAAAAAAAAAAAAAGATTGCAAAAACTGTTTGTATGTCAATTCTATAGAGACTTTTCTGACAACTTAGGCAAGAGCTGGAAAGCATATTTTAATTCATACAATGGCTAAAGGTAGGAGCACTGCCAGAAAATATGATTTGGAACAATTCTTGGAATACAGAGGTTCATCTGTTTTGCAAAAGAAAGAATCAGAAGCACATAAGTATAAGCAGTTATTTCAAACTTGCCAATTAAGCAAGGACACCAATAGCTAACAGATGCAGTTACTTGCAAATGGTTTCAGCAAAACATACATACTACATATGACAAATCCTGATTGAAACTTGTGTCCCGGTAGAGACACAACTATAATACAGACCTGTCTGTTAAATTCAGCATTTGTCTGAGGGCTATTATATTAGCTATCCAATTTTTGTTTCAGTAACAGTATCTTTCAGATGCAAAGTTGGAATGTAGAAAAATTAATCTAAATTGTCATTTCCCAGAACTATTTAAACCACTCAACAGAAAAGTTGCCTTTGGAATTTTTTAGTGTGGACTAAGAAAAACGGTTCCTGCTCTGAAGGATCTCTTTCCAAAAAACAGACCTAATTGTTTCCAAACACACCTCAGAACACGGAGGAAACGCAAACCTTCACAAAGCAGTTTAAACACTGTGTCTTTGATTATCATTGACACATAACATCCATTACATTGTTTAGGTCTGTTTTGATAAGTGCTACACAAACAGAGTAAGAGTGAAAACACAAGAGGAACACATATCATCTGGGAGGAAGGACAAGAAGGAGACACCAGCCAAGTAACAAATGGCTACTTCATGTCTCAAGCTGTGTAATCAGCAAATTTCAAGAAAAAGGGCCTGGTAGCAGGATGTGAACTTCCAGAAGGGCAGGTAAATTGAACATTCCTATGAGCAGGCCATCACAAGGAAAGGGTACTTGTAAGGACAGTTAAAAAGGCTCCTACTGGAAAGCAAGAAAACTGGTGAAAAGCTAGATGCGTGCATTCTACTTATACAACTATACTGCTATGTTTAAAATATTTTTTTTTCTAATGAAGAAATATGAATCTAAGGGCTTTTTCTGGAGGGAGTCCAACACCAAGAGGGAAAAACCAAGCCATCCCATCTCCCTTGAGAAATGAGACAAGGCAGAAAGGAACTGGGTTATCCATTTCAAGAAATGCATAAGGTAAGCTACGGTGGTTTTTATTATGTTGCATTTCAGTGGTTAGAAAACTTCACACTGGAGTGGTAAAGAGTCCCATTGGCTCAATGCAGAATAGTGGTGGTAGCCAAGATAACAGTGATAAACCACTTTAAAATGTCTGGCACACCACAAGAGAGCTGTGTTTCAATGACATCAAAAATACATGGCAAATCAACCATTAAAATAATTCATTCAAAACACAGTCTGACAGTTTTCATGGGGCCAGTTTAAGATTATGGATTTTTATTTATTTAAGCATTTTTGAGAAGTGACAAGCCTTTTGTACATAGGCTGAACTATGATCACTTTCTAAATTACTGCAAACACAGTTCAACTTTTGTTGTTTTCATCTTCTGCTTTCACTTCTTGCCTTAACAATTTCATGAAATATTCTTAGTTCCTGCCACCTTCTACCCACATTAAGCAACCTAGGATTGTAAACGAGGGCAGAGTTTTCAGGCTAAATGCAGCCTATTCTCCACTCCCCTAATAGTGCAGAACCTCCTCCGCCTCACATCTGCAGGGCTGGAGCATTGCCAGTGGCAGGTCTGCTCTTCACGGCATCATTCCTTCGATGCCTCTGGGGATTTTCTGCAGAAGATAATTTTGACCATATCTTTCTAAAAGTTTATGCCCTTTGATGGCATCAAGTTGATAGTTTGATAGCCTGTGAAAATTTTGTCGACTGTCTTAATTTCTAGAATTGCTGGCATTCTCAGTAATAAAGAAACAAACCCCTAGATTCACACTACCATGATGACTAGCAATTTTGGCAGCTCCACAGTTCAGACCCAAGGCTGAAGTGGCACAGGAGTAAAACCACTGTTTCCCGTTCCTGCAAACTGGCTTTTGAAGTCATAGCTGTAACACACTGGACAGACAGCTTCTGGGCATAAACACAGGACAGTTTTTAGGACTAACCACCATGCGCTCTCCACAGAGCCTAAACCAAGATTAAAATAATATTTGCATCAAGAGAAACCTAGCTGTAAAGAGAGCTAATTTTGTGCTAGTATGGTTGGAAATATTATACCTGAACTTGCTCAGAAAGTATGTACTTTCCTTTAACACAAAATTAGCTTTGGGTGTAACTATTATTTGTTTTTCAGCAGAACCTACAAACTATTTCTATTTGCTTGCATCTAAATGTAACAAAAAGATGTCCTCCACACCCATGAAGTTTAATTTTAGGAGCCAGAGGCTTCTGAGAGACCCAGGTGAGCTAAGAGCTGGCTCTCATCTTCAACCAACCACAAATGGAAAGGTGGAAAGTCCTAAAGAAGGAACAATCCTAATCCTATTACTCTTTCACGGCTTCCCCGCCATGCCAGCCAAGCACCTCAACTGCAGTCACATTCACTGTCTCCCTCTTGCGGGATTAATGGCCCTTTCCTTGCTGCTGTCAGAAGGTAGTACTCCCATCAGGAAACTTCTTTCACTTTAGGTAGTGTCAGATTTATCTGAGGTTACTGATTTTTAGCTTCTTTGTTTAGGTTTTCTGGCAGGGATTTACAAGAGTGGCTGCATTTTAAAACTTAAAACTCACTTGCTAAACCCTGTTCATGATTACTTATTCATTCTGCAAGTTTATTGAATTTCAAGCACTGCTCCAATTCTACCAGATACTGAAAATCACTAGGGAATATCTGAATTATTATTTTCCATCATATGTATAAGAGAAACAAATAATTTTTAAAACTTGGTTTCCATTTTTACTTTTCATTTTTTGTAAATTAGATTTGGAATATTTTTTAAAGTTTTAATATTCCTCTATTTCAAATGAGAAACTAGTGATTTTGTGGGTACTATACCAAAAATTTTGGCTGAATTGCTAATAACTGAATAGCTGAGTTTGTGTGTATATATATATATATATATAATATATATCTATTTATATACACGTGAATGCACAAAAAGGCAACACCCTGAGGTTAAATTATCTTTACAAGAAGATTCTCCTTTATTATTTTTTATCATAGTAGAATCTACAAACCCCCCTAGAGACTGGGGCCCCACTGCATGATGTGCTGTACAGACATCTATTACAACTCAGTTACAGCCCAAGAGAGTTTACAAATGTGTATTTCTCCTATGATGCACATAAATACAGTGTGGCTGTTCAGTTCTTCAAAACTAGCCTGAACAATACCCTCGAGAGCACAGACTATCAAGGAATTACTATGATCTGAGTTTGACTATTCATACATTTTTTTTTAAAGACTAAGTAGCACTTCAGCTTAAGAACATTTTAAGAAGCAGTGTATTAAAAGACAAACATAAAACAGACTTTTAACACTTTCATAAAAGCAAGCTCAACTAAAAATTAATCAAGTCTTTAACTGCTGAAGCAGTCAAAAAAGGAGTGCTTTTGCAATGGCAAAGTTTTTTTTCCATATGGAAAGAGGTGGGGTAAACGTTTCAGTTTAGCTTTAAGCCAAGGAAATTAAATCAGCCTCTCACACTACCAAGAGTAAAAAATAACTTGGTAGGTCTTCTCTCTTTCATCCATCTCACAGTATTTTTTAGTGTTGCACATTGACAATGACAACAGCTCGTCTGACACACACACATTTGTTAATTATTCAGTTTTACTGCATTGCATGATGCACAGCTGTTGACTTGCACCCACTGCAATAGACACTGCATATACAGAACAGAGGCTCAGTCCCAGAGCTTAGAATGCATGTGTAACAACAAAAACAGCAGATGGATGGAGACAATTTCCAAAAATGAGATAAAGCTGGTCAGAATATTCTCAGCACAGTGGCAGATAACTGGATCTTATATCTCTCTTTATAAAACAAATATATACGGCAAAGTTCTTTTGAGGCATACGCAGAGGATGAAGATGCTTGTTTAAATGTTAGGCGAGCAATGGAATTTATCATCATAAACAGAGTTAGAACACTTCACATAGGCCTGCAAACATTCCTATTTAAATGTTTCTTTTCAAGAGAACTGAAGTAATGAATAGAAAGCTTGCTCTCTCTTAATATTCAACTGGATTCCATGAGGAATCCCCAACCAATCAGTCTTCCTTTTATTTTAACCTCAAAAAAACCCCAACAAAACCCCCTGCAACCAAACCAATCAAATGCCTCCCCTGCCCCACCCCCAGAAAAACCAACAAAAACCAAAACCAACCACCCACTGAACAAAACCCTTCAATGCATCAACAACATTTATCAGTCAAATGGGTACCATGTATGGGTTCTAAATATTACAGTGGCAGTGACAAGAATATAAAAATGTAATTTTAAGAGCATATGAATAAAAAGATTCACAAGAATTTTATCATGATGATTGTTTACTGTGAAGTTACTGACACATTCTCTCTGATCTGATTTCAGGTTTGTATGAATAAGCTACTGAGTTGATAACCCTTAAAGTATGAATCATTAAGGTAAACTGGAAGCAGTGGTTAATGTAAATACAATGCAACTGTTGTCAAAACTATCAGTTGAAAATTATTTACATTTTTGCCATTTCCTGACCAAAAGCAGCATGTTCCTGTTAATTTACTAAGTGCTACACTCCAAAATCATGGCACCAAGGATATTAAAACGTAAAATGTTTACCATCAAAGAATGTAAAAAACTAAAAAAAATTAGAAGATTAAATAAATTAGAAGGTCCCTAGGATCAGAGAGGAAAGGTCTGTAAGTTTGCTTTTCCATCTGTATATTTCTCCCTCCCTTCTCTTTTTCACTTATCTTGCTCCTCCACCATCTCTCCAGAACTCAACAGGAGATCAAAGGATGTTCCACCCATAGTAAATCAAGCTAGAGGCTGCCAGTCTCGAAAACACAGCCAAGCCACAACTGCAGGGAGAATGAACACAACTGCACTTACATCAGCAACAGAGGTTAATAATTTTTAAAGTATAGAAGTCACATTTTCACCGGTTTTACAATTACAAAAATGGAGTCTATGGTTTAGACATCCAGTAACAAGGTTAAAACATATTATTTACTGTTTAAAAATAACTCAGAAGCTGTTTTCATTGTTCTAGGAGAATATTACTTTTTTGAAACCTGTTCTTTTTAAATGTTTAAGTTTATATTCAGCACGATTCAGTCTAATTTCTACTAACATGTCTGCAAATGTAACAATATCCGTATCCTTTTCAAGCTGTTTGAATGTGGGATTTTTTTTCCAGCGTTTTCTTTAAAAGTTTAGCTGGCTGTTTTATAATTTGTCACCTTTTGTCTTCTTTCAGCAGTATGTCATTAAGTCTTTAATTTGGCGTTTCCTGTTGTCTGCAGAGGGATATATGCTGTTTTAAATCCAAAGGACTGCAGACATAGATGGTGGGTAAAATCTGTGAACCATAAGTAAATTCTTATAAGGAACATACAAAAAAGACTGTTCTTCAGTCAGACTTAAGCCATTACTTTCTTCAAAAGAAGAAAAGACGCAAGTTAAGAAAAAGGCACCGCCAAAGACCTTCTGCCCAAATGTGCATCTCCATGAAGTTTCCTGCTGAGTGCATATGAATGCACAGCGATCTGGGAAAAGGATCCAAATAGGATTTCAAACATCCAAAAATTTTAACTCAAACATTTAGGTATTTCACCATGCTGCTATTCATTCATTCACTGATTTTTTTTGTCTTAGTTTAAAGAGATGCTAAACAAAAGGAGAAGAGCTCTACATGTATTTACATTCCAAAACTAAGCTCCCCTTACCACCCCCCTAGTCTGTCATCCCTTCATAGCTAAACAAACCGTAAAGTCTAGCCCTATGTCCTTGAAGCAAAGTCACAAACACAGTAACAGAAAAGTTTGCTCTTTCAAGAAAAAAAAAAAAAAAAAAAAAGACAAAAAGCGGTTTTAATCTATTATAGCCGCCCATGCTGTTTTGACACCACATTCAGATAATATGTGCAGACTGAACTGGTGGAGGAGTGGGATCAATTTCTTTATTATTTTGGCTCTTATTAAGCTTTGTTCTTTGACAATTTCCCAGTCATGAATAGCTATTCCTGTCCTACTGCTGAGACTTGCACTTAGGTATCTAAGTGATACATTTACCAAAACAATTTCGCAAACAAAAACAGATGCTAAATATTTTACCATTTAAAAGGCAGGCAAGACCAATGGTTGGCTCTCTGCAGCTGAGGGGTTTCCACGCAGATGAAGCTTGACAGACCCAGCCGCCTGTGCCACAAGCAGCTGCAGGGCCCTCTTCAGAGCCGCTGGGTGCTTCAGCCAGGGCAGGTCGCAAGCTGCAAAGACCAAAACCTGCCAAGTCTCCCCCATTTCTGACACAACAATACTTTTCACACAGTACACACATACAGGGATGGGGCTGTGTCTTTCCCAAGGAGGCGAGAAACTAAACAACATTAGAAAGGCACATCGTTGCGTTGAGAAACTCCACAGTATTCTGTTTATGCTGAACTCTTCCAGCACATGTGCTGTGTCCGGTGGAAGAGGAAGAAATACCCCATTTGAAGCAGAGCAAAGCATGAGAACAGTGTGAATGACTCAGTGGATTACAAAGAAAGTTCCTTCTCACAGAGAATACATTTTACCCACCTTCTCTAAAAGGATTCATAATGAATTATACCATCTTCTGTTTGTGAATCATATTTTAAACTTAAGTATAGTATACACAGCTGAAAGATTTAAACATGAGAATTTTACTATAAAATTATTTATTCTTATTGTGAAAATGCAAAATTACATAATAGAATAGTACATTTATGCAACAAGGCCTCTGGTGAGAGTGACAAATATTATTTTGGAAACACTTACAAATTACATCTTTTAAAATTAGAATAATCTGTTGAGATCATTGTGACACAGATGATAAGTTGAATTGCATTCTGTTCCGTTTCAGTTCTTCTGGTGAAACATTTCTAAGCATCACCTTTTTTGAGCATTAAACATGCAACAAAATTTTTCCTAGGCTGCCGCTAAAATATATTAGGCTTTCTGACCATGTCTGTGATATGTGTTTTGCTTTGTTATTCACATCCAGCCTTAAAAGCTGAAGGATTGCAGAACCCAACTTTCCATCTGGCTTGTTTGGAAAAGTTCTAGCCTTTTCTGTGCCAAAAATACAGGAGTTTTATGATCTTGAAAGTTGTACAGGTTGAATTGATTTCTGCTATCAAGTATGAGGCAGAAATTTATAATCAGTGTTTTTATAGCATATTTAACTGCTCATGATCAGCACTGTTATATTCATACTATTTTAAGTGCCTTCATTTGTATGCTTATTATTTCATAAATATACTTTAAAAGGTTTTCTGAAGCTGTATGTTGTCACGAACTGAAAAGGAAAATTCTCCTAGAAACAGTCAAAACTGTTGCAAAGACAAATCTATGTCAGGAGGGTATTCTGAAAACAGAGAGGTACTACACCTATTCCATTCAACTCCCCCACAGACTCTTACTAAAAGCTTTCCTGTGCTTTAGCTAAATCCACTTTCAAAGTGGACTAAAAAAGACGCTCTTAACATTCTCTCAGAGAGCTATTGTAGAAGGGCTATTCCTTGACAGATATTTTAAGCTAGATCTTCATGTAGACAAGCTTTATGTGATATCTTTCTTGGCATAGTTCCTAATGTTGCATCATCCACCACAACACTTCAGTCTTTTCTAAACAATTTTGTGGGTAGATACAGGTATTCTTTATTCCAAGTCCTCTAAAGTCTTATATACTTGTCATCCATAGAAGGCTTTATGTATATTAACAGTTTTTCATCAAGCCTTTATATAGAAAATGTGAACTCTGAATATTCCTTTGCCATACCCTGAAGATTGTCACTAGAATTCTTCCCATATACAAGGAAATTTTCTATTCATATTAAAAAGAAAGTTCACTAGCTGTATTCTTTTTAAACAACAAACATTGAAACTTGCTGTTTCAGTCTAGGAAATTATACATTTATAACTCCAGAAACACATCATCCTTAGGACTCAAGGAAAAAAAACCTCCTTTTTTTTCCTCACCTTTATAATAGAAAATTACCTCTTCTGATATAGCAGTTGTACTGCTAATTCAAAACGTAACATGGTGCATTAAACCTGTTCTGTGATGATAGAAAACGTGCAACTGTGCAGATACATCCATCAAGAGAAAGGCTTCCAGTAACTTCAAGATAGAAAACAGCAAACTCCAGACTCCAAAGGGAAAACAAAAGAAATAAAGTGTAATTTCACACTTTGTCAAATGAGAAACTACAAAATAGGTTAAATAAGATGTCTCTTTCGTTTCAAAAGCAGCCAACTTTCCCAGCCAGCCCACTCCAGCCAAAGTAATAGAACTAGGTAGCCTTCATTTTCCATGTAATAACCCTGTCTTATCCTTATCTGCCAGCATATCAACATTACGTTAAAAGACGATTTCATTTCACTTGAAAGTTCAAAACCTTTAACATGGAAATGCAGTTATTACTTGTCTTTCACTATATCATTTAATATATTGCAACACACAATAAAGATGGAACACAATCATTGTTTTCCTATATCCATAAACAATCTCAAAAGTAAATTCAAGCAAATCACTGTTGTTTTGGGACATGCTAAACTAAGTTTGAGCACACAAAAAGCAGGTCTGCTGGAAATCAATTATTCTGTCTCAGAGGATGTAAGGCCAAAAAATGTAAAACCATTTATTAAAAAAATGTTCTCAACATGACAACAAACAGGGCACTGCTGAAAATAAAACTCTTCTGGACATCATCACAAGGCTGCTCCTGACCTGGTTAGAGAAGATGCTCAAAAGCATGACATGGGAAGCCTTGAAAAAAGATACATGCAGTCATACACCATGACAAAGTGATTATTTTTTTGGACTCTGCAGTCTGCATGATTTCCATCTGCTGTTTATTCGTTCTCTTCACCCTCATCCACTCATTTACATTTTGTTAGAAATAGACACATTTTATGTCTAGCTGTTTTACAGTTCATCTTTGTTCTCTTGCTTCCCTTTTTCCCACCCAAACTCTTAAAGGCTTCTAGATTTTTCTAACAGCTTTTATTCTACACTGTCAACCTGGTTGCTAAAGTGCAGAAGACTACCACAGCACTTCTAACTCTCATATCTAATCACTGAAGCTTTCTCTTCTTGCATCCAGCCTCCAGACACATCATTCCACTAAACCTTTTCAGCTGGCCTACAGGATTTTGATGTATTTGTAGGTGAGAGAAACAGACACAGTGCAAGAATTCAAACCCAAAGAAACCAACTAGCATGTCCCCTTTGAAAGAACACACTCTTATTAGTCAGCAGTGACACTGCCTGGTTTATTCTTCCTCTAATCCAAAAAAATCTTTCTAAGAGTCCATTGCTATTTCTGGGTCCAAGCAGGCTTGAACATTACTCCTTTGCAGTCCATACCTATAGAGTGTGAATCAAACCAGTTGCTAGAATACTGTCTGTCTCACTATTTAAAACAAGATTAGAGCTCTTTCTCTAAAAGCTAAGTCTTAGCATGTTAACAAAGCAACCCCACACCAATTACCATCCTCTGCTCCTGAAACTTCAATAATGTTATAAGAGCAAGTAAAATCGGGGGGGGGGGTATAGGTATATCTGCTTATACAAATTCAATTTTGTGCTCTCAACTGCTATTAACATGCAAAAATAATTACATTATTAATAGGACCATATTTTCTGTAGAGATGTTTCCTTGATTCCAGGCAGCCTCTGGAGAATGAGTTCTCCATCTCTATATGCTGGTTAGACCTAATGAAGAAAGCATAACCCATGCAATTTGCATGACACTGTCACAAAAGTAGAGATCTGCTTTTTTTACCTTCCACTTAGAAAGAGAGAAGCTCTCAATTTTAGTTTAAATTTTTTTGCACTGGAATTCACCATTACCATAAGGCAGTTCATTACAGTGGGAACAATCCATGGCAAAACAGACTGAGAACCCCCTGTTTTAGGGTTTTATTCCAGATTTAAGGGCCAGCGTGTTTAGGTACCCTCAGAAGGATGCTGTTGAGTACTCACAGCAAGTAGCCTTGGGTAGGTCAGAATTCTTTCCTCGCTAAAGAGTGATTAGGAAAACATAGATTATTAACATCAATCAGACATGATACCTGATCTCATGCTTTTCTGATTACCTGCCCCAGGACACCTTTGTCTGGGCCAAAGGGTATTTAGAGGGAGGAAAGCAGCTGCAGCTATAGCCACCACTATTTTATCTGCGTCCTGTCTGGAGTTTAAATTGTGTGTGTCATACTGACGCAAGACACTAAGATGGTTCAAGTGTTGTGCTAATAATGCTTAGTGATTTTGGCAGGATTCCAGGAACACCCTGTACAAAGGAAAAGCTAGACAGACTATGACAATTTTCAACAGTTTATAACTTGCTCAACTCTCAAAAACTTTTCAAGGAGTTAGCAAAAGACTCCCCCCACTTTCTATCTTTCTTTTTCAGGGAAAGAAGTAGCTACAAGTAAAAAAAAAAAATCCTTTCAAACCAGGAAGCATTAATATTGAAAGACGTACCATTAACACAACAAATTTGCACTTCCCCTGAAAAATTCAGAGACTGCCAGCATGATAAAACACCAGCAAAACTCCCTTATAATAGTCAGTTATCAGCCTGCAAAACCCTTATGAGACTTCAACTTGTAAAATCCTAGTTCTACAGTTCTGATAAGATATTTTAAAAAATGCCAGAAGTTGTTTTAAAAGTGAGGACCTCCTAACATAAAACTTGTTCTACTGGTAATAAATCTATCTATCAAGATTAATACTTAGAATAACTACTTGTATAGAGATCCTCACAACTCTGAAACATCATGTAGAGTAACAGACATAACAGGGTTTACCTAAATCTTCAGGACACTATCACTATCTCAATTCATATATAGAGCCCTTAATCACAAACTTTCACTACGTGTCCTACTTTTGTAAGGCATTTTAATTCAGAGGTAGCAAAAGAAATCCATTTAGTTACAGAAGCAATCAGTTTAATGATTGGAAATACATTACTGCATGATAGTCTGGAACAAGTTGGCCAAGCCATTGGAAAACTATGATTTTTAAGAAATGTTTTCTCTATAGAAGGCTTGAACTGACCTAGTTAGAACCTTAAACAGAACTGGAATTATTCTGTAAACTTTTAAAGGTCTTGCCTGCAGGAACACATTTGCACAACTATCATCCCTAAGCTGTGTCTACTCCAAACTTTAACAAACTGACAAACACGATAAGTGTTCCCAGAAAAGAAATTTGTTTAGAAGTTTCAAATCCAGGTACTTTAATGCCTAGTCAGTGAGCTTGAGCAGTTTCGTTACTCAGCTCTCAGGAGGAAACTGACAAAGACAAAAGTTGTTCTGTGTGCTGTGCAGAAGTGGGTTGTGAGAAAGGAAGCATTAAGATAACTCAAGCATTGATTGGACTGATTGCCAATAGACTAATCTACTGGACTTTGATAACTCTCTAAATTCAAAATGTAAAATGCCAGGACAGCCATTGTATATGGCACAAGGCAAAAATGCAGGACTTAAGATTAATAACAAATACCTCAAAATCTGTGCCAAGCATTTAGTTTCAGATAAGAAAAAAAATTCCTCTCATGTTCCCAATCTGGCAATACATAAAGCACAGGTAATACTCTTACCACCTGCCACACATAACTCAGTTCTTAAAGTGGGCTCTGTTACGCACAGTAGTAGGTTTAGGAGGAAAAGAAAAAAGTAAGATGACCATGACTCTTTGCCCCTAAATAAAAAGAAAACAAAAACCAAAACTAGTATGGAATAGAAGCCTTTAGCATTTTCAAATGTTTACCCTACTCATAAACAAATAATCTGTGTGGATGAACCAATAGTACCAAAGTTCTTCTCCAGAAGATAAATGGACATAACATGAACATGAATAAAGCCCATGAATTCTCAGTCACCTAGGCAGGCTAGGCTTCAAGTGGTGTTCTTATAACCAATTTATTTCCCAACATCTTGTATTGTACATCAACTCTTTGTATTCAGTTAAAATCTGACAATTTTATTTTTAAAAAAATTCTTATGAAACATATCGTGCCTTGAAAATGAAACTCCAGCACAATAGATCTGTCTTCACCCTCTGAATTATTCACAGACAATATCCTGTTCATCTCAATACAATCTTACTCTTACAAAAAGCAAACAATACAACTGGTTTAGGGGCTGAGGGGAGAGCTGCATCCCATCTTGTCCTAACCAGTCCGAGCAATTCTACATGGGGAGATTCCTCTGGATATTATTTAGACTTCCTTAATGAAATTCAGGTGTAATCCCTAAGGCTCTATAGCGAAGAGTATCTTTAACTCAACTTCAGAATACAGTATTTGCCAAAAGGAGATTAATTATGTTTAGATGTGTCTACTATGAATACCAACAAGTCTAGAGTCTCCTTAAAATACATTTCAAAATTCATTGAACTTAAAATTCAGTGGTGAATAAAATATAAGCAATTTATAATATTTAGTGGGAAATCCAAAGACTTTGTTTTCATTAATTTTAATTCTAATAAAGTCAGACACATTATGAACTCCCTCTCTAGTCCATAGAAAATACTTATGGGGAGCAAAATGTTCAATTATACTCCCTTATTGCCACAATGCAGTCTCTGGTGTAACCCACTGAGGTTTTCCACCAGCACACTATGTGGCCCAAAAAACATATGCCCTTTAATTTGTTTCCTCTCATGCTTTTCCTAAAGAGAAAGCTTTATCCATTAATACTATTTTGGTAAAGTTTTATATTTCTTCAATAGTTCTCATACAGTCTAGATTAGGAGCAGACTAAGAGTCATGTATCTCTTTTGAGCAAACCTTTTCCAGAAGCTTTAGCCTTCAGATTTTTTTATTATTATTATTCTATTAATATTTTCAGCTATCAATTCACCCTCTCTCAACCTGGGACCATAATGTACTCAGAGTATTCCAGTAGTCCACAGGGTCTGAGACTGCTTTTTATTGCCAGACAGAGTACATGAATAAGAAAAGTAAAACTATTGACTAAAGGAAAACAAACAAGTATTTCTAAATGTAAAACTGTTAATGGACATTATACTAAACTACAGACCTTCCCTTCTTCTGAATCAGGGAGATTAGGGAGATGATGTTTAGATTGTGCTGCACATTTCAGGCAAATATCCTCAAAATCAGTCAATATATCAAATTCACATTTCCAAAATCCTGAAAATAGGCAGATACTGAACAAAAGAGTCATTCTGCAGAAAGAAAGCTATCAATCCACTGACAAAAAGGGCAAATGAGGCATTTACAGGGCCAGTTAGTATATGGGCTTTTGCATGGAAACTTAGTGCCAAAAAAAAAAAAAAAAAGAACATTGTCTAGAAATACCAAATATTTCTGAGATTTTCTTATGTCACTAAATCAACTTTCTGTTTACTTACAGAGGCACTGCATAAACTAATGCAAGCATCTAAACCCAATAAGCAGTGATACACTAACTCCAGTCCCATGCTGTACCCCTACTTGCCTCCAGATTTTAAACAGTTTAAAATCATAGGGGAAGGAACAAACACAGAAGAATCAATGCTGACAATCCTTGATTTTCTTAGCATAAACTATTAATTATTAAACCCTTTATTTACTGGCAAAATGAAACAATATATTCAGTTCTTTTATCACCTTAGTGTGTTTATTTTTCTTCCCCAAACACTTCAGACTTGATCCTCTTACCTGATTGTATTGATGCATTTTCATGAATGATGTGGTTGTGGGGAGGGCTCTCTTAAACGAATAGAGCAGAAAAAGCCTCAAAGGAACAGTGCAATACAAATACTTGTCTAGACATTGGAAAGTTAACATTGAAATGCAATTTAAACAAGCTCTGGATACAAACCCTTCAAAAACCTAAGCTGCAAATTCTATATTGCATCTACATTTATTATCGTATTAAAACTCCATATTTTGATTATTTTTTATTACACAGGCTACCAGGGCAGGTAAGTCTGACTGAAGAGGCAATTGATGTACTTTAAATTTTTCAGTATTGTTAACATTGAGAAAAGCCTGGCCCACCTAATACTTCAGTTTTAAACAGCTGATCCCCCACCATAACACTTTCCTTCCTATAGACCTTTGTGAAGACACACAGTGATCTGTGCTAATAAGGACCTTTGTATATCATGGAAGAGCAGATCACAGAGAAATTAATTTGATTTTAAAAAATAAGAGTAATAAAGCAATTCAGGTTCTTTCATAGCAGGATAATGTATTCCCACACTTTGTATTAAAAACCACAGAAAAGCAAATAGATAAGAAGTCAGCAGGAAAACAAGAAAAAAGCAGTAGTAGCTATTACCTACAGAGTTCTCTTGCCTCTCATTTATATAGAAATAAGCAAAGTATGTTCTGTTAAGAGAAGTGATTTTCCCAGTTCAGTGTTAATTTTACAGCATGTCAAGTTCTAGGAGAAGCTAAATACAGATCAAACAGAAAGACACTGCTCACTGAAAAAGGAACAATTCCAAACTGGGAAGGGAACTGCAAGGGTGATCAGAAGGGGAAAGACTGTTCTGCTTAAGCACCAGAACTACAGACAGATGTAATCCTGATGACTAAAGAAATAACCAGGTGAAGAAATAGACCCCATCTGTGTTCTTCTCAAACTTAAGGTCCAGGAATAGCTAACCTAATTTATGTATGTGTCTGAATGTCAAATTCTTCAGGCTGACATAACAAAACAAAAAAAAAAATCATACATTATTCTAATTGACGAACACTTTTAGAACTCATAAACTGGTAATCAATTAAATTGTCAAAAGAATATTAGAACACGCCGTTTTTGATTTTTATCTACACACAGAAGAAGGTTCTGTTATCCGATTATTTTATCAAATACCCTTTAATTTTGCATTTACTCTTAATCTGACAGTGACAGTATGTACCAGCTTGTTGCAAAAAAACCTAACAAACATAGGAATGGAGGCAACAGACACCACCTAACCAACCCAGCTCAAGCAGCACAGCCAGTAAAAGCAATTACACAATAATGCAATGTGCTAAATCCAAAACCAACTGGGTGACCTTCAAAGTTGCAAAAGTAAGCTGCAAAAGATGAAAGATTGTACACCAAGTCTTATAGAAAGACTAAAATATTACTCCCTTAATATTATTACCTCTTACTTATTTAAAGGAATAATGTATTTTATTACTCTTTATACTGCAACTCTAGGAAGTTTTTATAGACTGCATCCTTTAACTAGTTAACTTTAATGAAAGTATTTAAGTTTTCATTTCTTCAGGGTTTTTCACTGAAGAAATCTACCCGCATTTGCCAGGAGTAAGCTTGGATTTTCATAAGGTGTTAGTGATGCATTTTTATACAACAGTAAACAAGGAGTATTTGAGATAAATTCCTGAAGCATGCCATAGTTCATAAAAACCGTGAAGAAATCAACAAGCAGACTTTTTAAAAATGCAGGCAAGCCCAAAAATAAAAGTAGACATGTACTACCTTCCCCTTGCCCAAATGGGGCATCTAGGGAATGTGGCATCCTCCTCCTGTTAGAGAGATTGTCACCTTGTCTTCTTTCCTACCTCCCTGGGAACTTCATTATGGGCTGTGTCTGGAAACACATGTAGTGAGCAATAAAAGGCTAATGAAAAAACTCATACTCTTTGTGAGTTTTAAAGCATCTTCTTTTTGCCATGAACAATAAGAGCAACACTCAAGCCTTTAAAAGAGACTACCCTGTTTTCTCTATTTTTAACCAAAAACCCAGTATGTTTGATGGGAAAATAAAGGCAGGAAAACAAACTGGAACAAGCTACTTTTAAGGGGAGAAAACAAGAGTTTCTTCCTTAAACAAACGTGTTAATAGGATATCTTTGTTAAATTAATAAAACAAAAAAACCCCAAACAAACAGCCAACCAACGAACCAACCAATCAAACCAATCCAAGTTCCTTTAGTTACTCACGAATTTCCCATATTCACGTATTGAGGCTTTGCATACAGCTCTGACCATCAGCATCTGATGCTGCAACCCTCTGACTGCCAAGGATAGCAGTTGGATTGTCTCTTATTCACCCTTTTGCCTATTCCAAAACATGCAGGACTTAGTTTTCTCTGAGATACTTACATCAGGGTCTTTAGCATAAACCAGATAAATAATTTTAGAAGTCTAGTTTCAAACTAATCACAGGAAAAAGGGAGGCACATTAATAAGTGGTTGTGCTCTATGGCAACAATGGCCTGCACAGACTGCCCAAACTTCTTGTTCATCCACTTTTTTTTACCTGGATAACTACACCATTGTACTTGCTTTATCTGTATCTTGACTCTACATAGTCTTCTCACACAAACATGCTGCAGATGAAATCCTGCTCTCAAACCAAAGGCAAAAAACCTAAAAGGCAAAAAACCTAAGATCTGTTATGTCTGGTTTTCTACAATTTTTCCCCTTCTTGTCACTTTGACATTATTTTATGATAGACACAATTCTTGGCCATAAAGATGCTAGCGGTCATCTAGTGTGCCTTTCACAAAAGAAAATTTTTAAAGGGGAGGCAGGGGATTGCATGTTCTTCCAGTACTTTTTCCTGTAAAAACTGAAAATCATGGAGAACAGAGGTAGTTCCTTCTAGAAACTTCAGGCATGACCCTAGAATATTGCTGTGGGCATTTCTATGGAAGACCTGAAAAATCTAAATGTCATTAGTTATACCTCTTTAAAATTTACTATCTGCATGTTCAGAAAGGCCTTAATCCCACTGTACATGTGTGGGGCAGGGCAGAGATTTAAATTGTGGTGCTCCAGCCAGACCATCACACATTTGGTTCTGCAATATAAAAAACCTCATACCACTTCAGGACAACACAAAAGGAAAGACCTGAAGTCCTCTAAACCAGTAATGAAAAGTAGCGAAATAATATCTGTGATCCTTCAGTACTATTCAGGAACTTGTATTTTAGTAACACCTAGAATTCTACCTAAATGTGATCACTGTAAAACATATTCTGAATTAAACATATTCTCTATCCTAGGACACTGAAATCTATGAACTGCAGCATTTGATATAAGAGCTCTCTGGGAGAATACCTGTACGGACTTTTAAACTGTAATGCTCCATTCCCAGAAGGACTGAGTCCTTAACATGGACTATTCTAGTTCAACTTGTCCTGGAATTTATTTAAATCAACATCTTCTTATTAAAAGTATTTTTGGGGTATTTTTTTCTACTGACAAATTTTCTAAAGCATTCAGGACTTTTCATTCTACATTTAACATTTTTTGAACGCACTTCAGAGTTTCTCAAATGTATACAAATACCTATTAATAATTGAAATTGAGAACTGCCTTAATGCCACAGAAGAAATTATTTCAGTCACTATATAGATGGTTCTGTTTCTGGATGCTAAGGACTGATCAAATTCCTAGAAAAACTGCTGAATGTATTTCACCACGATTTTAAAAGGACTCCACCCTTTTAATTAAGCCAAGTGAAAAACACTTTCAAATTGCCTTTAAAAGGAGGAACCAGGAAGGCATGAGATTTTTGTAATGGGTTCTATATAAACAGAAGTATTTCTGAAATTTTATTGCATACTATTACATAGTATGAACTAGAATGAAAAGCAGAAGCACTGGACAGCTTTTTTACTTCTATGATAGCCTAAAATCCTAAACACTTTGGAAAAAATACTTTATCCTAACAACTCTCTTTCTAAGAAGACACCTAGTGGAACAAACTTAGAGGAGGGTTATCACCATTTGTGAGCACACAAGGGTATTAAAACGAGTATCCATACAATTTTTAAATGCATTTTTCTTGCCCAATCTACTTCACAGAGTTTGACATAACTTGACGTAACTTAAATACATCATAGCATTATGTGCCTATTCATTTTGCCATTACAAAACCTGTCTGCCATGTTCTCTTTGCTTTTCTTTCTCAAGAAGAACTGAATGCAGTTTGGTGACACTTCTATAATATTTAGTAAGAAACATAATTGGATACTGAAGTATTTATTAGTCTTTGCTTCGAGATAAAGCTTGAAATCTGGATTTTTTTAGCACTTAGTTAAATATTAGATGATGACCTCACTTAAATGACAGAGTAATCATGGAAAACACATAAAAGGAATTAGCTTGGACACATCACCAGCATCTTGAAAATGTGTTAAATGATTATGATGGACACTGCTTGACAGAGCTAATAAGGCAGACAGAGATAACTTATTTCACTGCATACTAATGCTGATGGCCTTTAACTATAGTTTTAAAAATATAAATAACATACATTTTATTTATGTATATATATTATATATTTATAATATATACACAAACATTTTTTTCCAGCTGAATCAATGAATATTTAAGAGTTAATTTTCTACAATTGAAATGTACAACCTAATTAGACAGTTTAGCTACATAGAAAGAGTAACTACACAAAAAATAGTAATTTCCAAGTGTATATAAGCAAACTAGTATTCTCAGACACTAGAAAACAAACTGTTATCCAGTGAAGTGTTTATTTCTTTACTAAATTGTGGCCAATCTTTAGATGAAAGTATTTTCACAGTTCATCAGACAGCACGAGATGCAAAAGTGAGATAAAAAAGAATGGTCCAAATAAGATAGGGCAAGAAAGTTCTCTGTTTTTCCTTCTTCCAGAGACCTGAGGTGTCAAAGAAAACACTAACATGATTGGAAGATAGAACTCTTTCTTTTTATGGCTTAAAAACAATAATCATATAATAGCAGACAGGAGTCAAGTGAGTTTGCTGTAAAATATCTGCAGTGAAAGATGTTAACACTTGTAAAACTATCAGAATGATGCAGTGTGTGTCTGCCATTAACAAAACAGAGAATGGCAGGCAGTGAAATCTTCACTACACATCAAATTACTATGAGACTTAAAAATATGGAACTCTGACTTGGATAAATTGAAGAAGAACAATGTCTGCGCAGGGGGGGAAAGAATGGGACAGGATTCTTTCATACTGACTAAATACTTTTGGTTTATGTGGGGTATCTGGATATTGCACTTAAGAAAGAAATTGTGACAAAAAGGTGATGACCAAGTTATATAATAGAAAGCAGTTTGAGGTTTTGAGGGTTTTTTTTTTTTTTGTTTGGTTTGGGGTTTGTTTGTTTATTTGTTTGTTTGTTTAAAAATGAATTGCTGGCAACAACTGATGAGAGAGAATTGGAGGACAGAGATATCTCTAGTTGTTTCCTGCAACTAATTGTTCCCAGCACCTAAGGAAAGAATTTAAGCCTCCACACAAAAGATAGAGCCAACTGCCTTTTCCTTAAATATTTTCACTGACAGAAACCTGAGTATACACTAAGACAACCAGCAAACACATTCCAAAACTAAAGTACAGGGACTAACTTGTTAATTCACATTAAAAAAAAAAAAAAAATAATTACTTGATATTCTATGTACTCAGCATATCCCTTGCCATAAAGTTTTTCTCCCTCTCATAATTTTGAAAGACTTCAAAATGCATACCCTATGATTTCCCTCATTATAAAAGACGTCGTTTAATATGATATTACAATTACAACTAAAAAGTGCTTGGCAGAGATGTTGGTAGGTTATTTATCTATTTAGCTCTCTTTGTCCAAGGAATAATTTCTGCAGATTTTCCTTTTGCTCTTGTTCTAGCATCAGTTCCCCAAACAGAATTAATTTCATCAGTTCCCTTGAATTCAACACAACACTGTTTGCTTTAAAAAGAAAAGAATCTATCTGCCTGAAGAATTCAGAGACCAAAATCTACTTCTTAAGAAAATATTATCATTTTTTGTAAGTAAGGTTTCCTGGTAACATAAAAAATAAAGATTTTAGGCTGATGGAATAAACGGTGGTAATTTAAGTATTTACTTCCCTGTATTGCTCTTAATGAAAGCAGCAGAGGTGTTGCTAGTGTGATTTTTGCACAGTTACAAGCGAACAGGGAGTTTCAGCCAGTGTGGCACTTCAGCCACCACTCAACAGACATCCTAAAGAACCTTTCTTTAGGCAAGTCCATAAGTTTGTCATTACACCTCTTCTTTCCCTTACCCTAGCCTACTACTTGGCTCCTCACCCCAGTTTGAAATGAAGAATGTTCAGTTCCCTTACAGAACTATTGGGAGTAATTTTTCCAGTATTTTGGAAACACTGAAGAAAATACAATATAAGTGTGTCAAAACAGCTAGAGCTAAGTATCTTTAAGGACATGTATTTTGCTTAACCTTCCCAATACAAGATAACTTCTTACATAAGATTCTTGAACTTGTCCTGCTCTAGTTTTAAAGATTGTAATTCTTGTGCTTAATACAATTTCTCCTCCAACACCTTCAGTATCATTTGAAAAAAGAATCCCACAAAATGAGACATCTTTTAATGTCATCAATAATAATTTCAATTACTGCACAAATCAGAACAAACCCTTCCTTCCTTATTGGTCTTCAATAATTCATAAAGTTGTTTCTTTCATAGCCTAAATGTACCTCACCAGGCTGTGCATATTAAGCCCTGTTATTCATTCCTCAAAAACCAATCCCAGCATCCTCTTTAACATGGGGTCAATTTGCATGCAAAGAATGCAGGCATTTATTGCCCTGCTATGAGATGTTTGAAAGCATCTGTTTGAGAGATGCAAGGTGATTGAATACTGTCGCATACTTCATTCTTGGGCAGGTCAGACATGCTTCACTTCCCAAGTGAGATTTACTATCAGCTACTACCAGGATTTCTTAATATTTTCTGATGGCTTCAATTACATATGCCTCATGTTTATACCTACTCTTTTTTTTAGAAATTGTTATGGATACATTTCCCTAAGTTCATTAGCCATTTGCTCATTCATTAGCAGTAGCATATATATTTAAAAGAACCTGTTAATAAATTGCCTATCTCCAACTTATAAACTTGGATCTAAAATACCCCAAGTCTTTTGAAGAAACACACAATGATAAGCATGATAACTACATATTTTCACAAGCTGTTACAGACAAGCCCTTTTCCAGCACTGGATACTTCCAGGGATGTTCTTCAAAACTCAAGACAGCTACTGTTGTATATTAAAAGCCATACCTGTTACTAAAATACATCTTTTTTTCATGGAAGAGTGCACTATCATCAGTCAGGTAACCAGTTCATGACTGATTACTAAAATATTAAATCAACATTTAACCCCTTTTAAGTCTTTGCTACTTGACAATTTTTGAAGCATTTTATCCTTCCAATACTTTCTCTGAGAATGAGTAGATACATAGAAGAAAAGCTGCAAGTAGTACAAATGACTTACATATATACACTATTCCTCACGTCTATATTCTCCATAAGCTGGTCATTTTCTTCCCTTGCCAGTTTACACTTCCTCCTCTGCACAGCTTTCAACTATGTGACAATGAAGAAATCAAATACCAAAATAGCAACAGCTACATATCTCCTGTGTGACTGTATTTTCTTCTGCCTTCAGGCAATGTCTAGCATTGAAATCAAAGCCTGTGTACTTCTATCTCATTATACTACACCAAAGACTTAGCTCTTCCTTACATAAAACTTGCAGAAAAACCAATTTACTCACAATGATTCCATTTAGTTTTTAGAGTTCAAGCCAGCCAAGGCAGTGACAGCAGTTGGAAAGAACCCTGGTTCTCATGCAAAAGAACAGAGGAGCTGAAGACCTAGTTGCTACTTGTATTCTTATACATAGGAAACAAGAAAGCAATGCCTACACGCATTTACTCTTTTAGGTTTTGATGCTGTTAAGAATGGTGACAAGTTTAATATTTTAAAATAAATTATCTCCAATAGTTTTAAAAAGAGATTTTACACTTTAAGTCCAATATATTTGAAACAGATCTTTCACAGTTTAAATAAAATCTAATACTTGTATGACAGGATCTTGGAAATAGGTATGCTCATCTGAATTCGGATGCATGATTCTGATAATTGCATGCGAATCAAAGGGAGAAAACTTCAACTAAAATGAGCAAATGAAAATGCAGCAATAAAAAATGTGACTTCCTAAAGAGCAAAAAAGTAAAATTATTAGCTTCACATATTTTACACACATCTGCAAGATATTAGCAGAGAGCTGAGGGCAACAACATTCACGCAAAAGTCAGGTTAGATGCACAGCACTCTATGTGCACTGCTGGCTCCATAATTCAGCACACATGAGGATTTGCCCATAAAGGTGTTTGTTGCTGATGAAGTCACTACTGACTACCTATTCACTGTCACCCAGCATGGAACAGTATCACACAGTATTTATTTGGCCAAAATGGATCATATACACCAAATATTTCAGAAACATCTGTAACTGTAAATTAAACATGTCCATGAGTATCTTCCGGGGAACTGAGGCCAACTGGTACAAAATGACATGTGTCTAGGGTGGTAAACTCCCTTAGTCTGCAAAACAGAGTGGCCCCACAGAAACGATCTTTAGGGAATGATCCTTGGAACACTGACTACCAAACAGTGTCCAGAAATTAGCTCAGTGGTTTTGGCATCAAGTTAATCAGGACATTTTTCTGTTAAACTTTTACTACAGACATAGCCAAGGAAATTCAAAATGTCCCCAGGTCCAGTCTGCAGCTACAGAGAAAAACTGCAACCCATCTTCAGCTGGTAAAGGAGAAATAGTTCAACATAATTTTAATTAAAACCAGGCAAAATTGGAGCCCAAAGCAGAGGAAACAGATACTACTCTGTTACTGCAGTGAGAAGGCAGATGTTGTTATCTCCAAGGAGGTTGTCTGCTTAAAAATTTTCATACATACAATGCAGACAGGCAAAGAACTAACTGTATCCCTGTGTTCATAAACTACACAGCTACCTGACTTACCACGGTTACTTTGCACTCCCACATCAGATTACATGGTTACGCTGCTCTGAGGGACATTTCCCATCCTACCCTGTTTCCTCAGTCTGGCAATTAGGTCTCAGGACCAAGATGAGTACAAACTATAACTGAATCACCATCCAGGAACAATTAGGAAATAATACAACCTTGACACTGCAAGTTCTAAAGATTTGATGAAGCCACAGGCTCAGTGAAGGATGGATGTCACATCATGGTACAAAAGGAAACACTCCTGGCTGTGGCTGAGTCACATAAAGAATGCATTTCACAAAAACTGCATTTTTGTTGGGCACGTTTCTCTGTCCTTCTATAAACAGTTCAGGTATGCAACTTGGGCCATATTTTATGAAATTCCTTAAGGCTATTGTAATTTATATTAATTTACATTTTATGACACAGATTAAAGGAAGAGTTTCCATATATCTACACTGTACAATATATTAGGAAACTCCATCACTGTCCTTTGGCAGATCTCTGTTTCGCCATTGGTTATATCCTATTTTACACAAAGTAGCTTAATTATCTTGTATAAACTCAGTTTTTTCTAGCAAATTTTGCATGTTTGGAAGCCAAATATCTCTGGCTTTTATAACAACTAAAATTCTACAGTGAAGCCCTTTATCTGTAATAATTGATAGAAATTATACATGTACAAAAATCATTTTAATCAACAACACTTATCTTCAATTATTCCACACAAGTGTTTTTCTAGCTAGCCACCTTAATGGTATTAATCAAAACAAATCCTGGTATTAACCAAAATAAAAATATATATTCTTTACCTATTGCTATAAAGACTAATTTTATATTGTTATGTTGAAAATAAAGCCCACATCTTCTGTGTAAGACAAACAAAACAACTTCTGTGAATTCATGTGTTCTTGAAACAAGCACTGATTTTATGGCACAATTCCAACGCCCAAACAAACAAGATGTACAAATATCTTTTGTTATACATGGAAATTAAGATAATTTCCACAGCTAGCAATTGGTCCTTTAAACTACTATCAATATGTTAGAATCTTAGGCTGAAAGATAATTTTTACAATCTAAAGCAAGTTCATAAATTACATTATGGCAATTCTCTAAACAGTTTTAAATATACATGCTGTCTAAAAAATCAGTTCACTAAAATTGCTCTTAATTCTTTAACTCTTCTGGAATAGCTTTTTTCTTTGACATAGTGAACATAAAATCCTAGAAAAAGAATCCTGAAACTACAGGAGTATCTCACATGGCCATCTCTAACAAAGTCAGCCTATCTGAGTGAAAGAATGCAACAAGCTTGATCAGACAGACACTATCCAAGTGTTTGGCTCAGAGCTATAAGCCTAATCTTTTGCTGTCTAGCATGCACTAGTATTTAAGTCTCTATAAAGAAGACACAACTAGATCCATAACAAATTTCGATTTCAACTTACTAGGTCTCAGAGGGCAAATACTATTATCAGGAATTTCCAGAAAGGACAATCTACAATCTTCTGTTCATGTAACACTCAGTTTTTATTAGGTTGTACTCTGGGAAATATCTAAATCTTCAAGATACATCAAAGTCTATAAATACCTCCCATCAAAATGTCTATTTGGAATTGAGAGTTTCAGTTTTCACAGAATGGGTTAGGTTGGACGGGCCCACAGTGATCCTGTCCAACCTCCCTCCTCAAGCAGGATCATCCTGGAGCACATGGCACAGGATTGCATCCAGATGGTTCTGGAATATCTCCAGGGAGGGAGACTCAAAACCTCTCTGGACAATCTGTCCAGTGCCTGGTCACCTGCACACTAAAGACTTTCTTCCTCATGTTCAGGTGGAGCTTCCTGTGCATCAGTTTCTGCCCATTGTCTCTTGTCCTGTTGCTGGGCACCTCTGAGCAGAGCCTGGTGCCTCCTCTGACCCCTCCCTGCAGGCACTGACAGACAGTGATGGGGTCCCCTCTCAATCACCTCTTCTCGAGGCTGAACAGGCCCAGCTTCAGCCTTTCCCCATAACAGAAACATTCCAGTCCCTTTATTGTCCTGAGCTGGAACCACTCCAGGACTTCTCTATCTCTCATGTCCCAGAACTGGACAAAGCACTCCAGCTGAGGCCCCAACAGGGCTGACTTGGGGTTGTTTTGGTTTTTTTCTCATTTCAGTCTTTCTACTTATTTAAAACTAACATTGAACTAGCAATTTTTTAACATCATGTAGCCCATTTATAAAACTAGGTAAGTGCATTTTTATAGAAGGAACAAATTATACAGCATCAAAAATAAAAACTGTATGAGACTGTAGCTACTGTACAGTAATACAAAGTATTACTCCCTACACCTAGAAGGTTTGGTTGATTAAACAGAAATATGACCAGTCTAGGGTGTGATATTTCTAGAGATTTCAGGTAGGAAAAAAGAAAGACAAGGGCTTTTTCAGTAACAGAAGATTCATTAATATAAATACACTATTCTAAAATTTCATTTTTTTTCTTTGTATTAGAATAGCTAATTTCTGAATTTAAACTATGTCTTAAACATAGTACAGGGGTGCCCTCAGGTTTTGGTCTAATTATTTTACATCATGTGCTGAAGCATGGCTATAGTGAAACAGATACAATCACACAATTTTTAAAATACTACAACAACAGAAATTCCTGTATTAAGACCACATTATCAGTAAATCTTCCTTTTGCTGGGTCACAGGACTCAACAATTAACATCAAGGCTCTGACACTGAGTAAAGCCTCAGCTTTCATCTAATTCAGATGACCCCTTCAAAGCTTCATTATAAGATTTAATTGCACTAATTAACAGAGATCAGAGTCAATTAGCTATTTGCAGGCTGCACATCAGATCACAAGGCACCCATGTTTGCAGTGAGGCTGCATGACAGGAAACTAGATGAATTAATGTAACACAACACTTGTTTTCTTCCCCAAACGTGCATCCAGATTTCGGATGCCTCTGTGCAAATGCTGTCAAGGCTGCTAAACCCAGCAAAAGCTAAGTAACGTTAAAGCTCTTTACAAATAGGAATTACTGGGGGTTTTAGCTGTAAACAAGAACTTCCAAAAAAGCACCAAGAAAAAACAGTAATAAAACCCCCCAATATTCCAATATGCATCCTTTTAACATTCCAATATGAAGGATCAAGCTTCCTGCACAGCTACACTTTAACATTCTGGAGAAGCAAACAATAAAATAATAAACTTTTTCACACTGCAGACACTCTTCAACCTCTCTGTAAAATGCACTTCTGCCCTGCAGCTGTGCTGGACAGCAATAGCACACACAGCATCAAGCCCTGCATTCAGACTATGGAAGTTTCCCCTCACAAGTGGCTACAGTGCTGACGCAGCACAGACACTCATCTGCCAGTCCTGAGCTTTGCAAAACATTTGTTTCTTTGAACACAGTGTAACCTTCTGCTCTCTATTAATTACAGGCTCAGAAACCAGTAGCAGAAAAGTCTCTTCAGATGTATGTATCAAGTAATGACATCAATTAAAACAGTGGCTCCAACTTTGAGCTGAGCCAAGACATGCCTAAATAACCGTGATCTTCATTTTGCTGACTAGAATATGCACAGAAATATACTCCTATATTGTTATACATATTTTGTACCAGTACATTGCAATTACCACTGTTTAGGTATCCAAAGTCTATCTTGAAGGCTGGCCTGAGCTTCCTTTGCCTGAGCTTTAACCATGCACAGCCAAGTCATGACTTGAGACCAAGAGAGGAGTGCCTACAGTGGTGTGCTGTGTGACAGGAAATCCTGAGCCCAGGGCTACAACAACGTGGCTGCATGACACCTGGTCTGCTCATACTCTTCCTGCAGCTGGAAAACACTGTGTAGATATGCTTTTCATCCTTGGATGATTTTACAAAATATTTCTTATTTGATCTTAAATAATATAACTTTTTTGGTGGAATACTGAAAACTGCTTGTTGCAGGAAATATCTGAGTACTTTTTACTTTCTTAGCTTTACATCATATGGAAATTAAGCTGGCTCATATTCTGCATAATAAATGCCATATCAAGTTCTCTTGTAACTGGGGCCCAGTGAAATTCTCATACATCAGGAAACCACTGAGATGCCACAAAGCCACTGCTTTAAGCAATGAGGCTGAGTTTACAGAACTATTATGCAATGTGACATGGGCCAAAAATCACTTATGTATGTTTTTAATGAAAGACAATAAACTCAAGAATATTTTTCTGATTATATTAATGTACATACCTATTTCAATAATAATGATAAATTTGAATATGATGTTATATATTCTTATATAGATATAAATTAAAAATTAAACAATATTGATCATGATTCAGATTGAGAAAGGGATAAAAGAGATCTAGTCAAAGCAAATGAAGGGCTACATAAGGTAAGATGCTTCCAGTCACAAAAAAGGCACATCGGAGGCTTCTGAAAGGAGAAAGATCAAATACACATATATTTTACTAAGCTCTAAACTGCCCACCAGCATCTCAACTAGGCCAGGAACAGATGACTGTGCAGAACCAGCCAGGACAATCAAGTGCATTCCTTCTCTCCTGCAAGTAATCACAATCTCTGTCCCCACTTGGAAAACTGGTGAAACTACATCTTAGAAGTAGTTTGATCAGTTGACTTGATGTTATGATTGACCTTGATTATGACTGTAGGTTTATTACTTCAAGACCCTTGGGAAACATTTATATGCAAACATTTCCATTTTTGCTTTGCTAACCACGTCTTGACATATCTCCACAAAAGCCACCAAAGCATTGTAGCAGGTTCAAAAAACAAAAGAGGACAACCAGAAAAAAAAGAGCTAAGAGGAACTTTTCTTTGGGAAAGTAGTACTACTTTGGTGTTGATACTGACCACAAAATACTCTTTCTGCAAATAAAAAAAATACAATAAAAATCAATGAGAATTAAGTATGCTAGGAAGGCTTAGGGAGAAAAAAAAGATATAGGAACCCAATGAAAAACCATCTCAGAAACAGCATCATAAAAATCCTGTGTCCTTCTATTTACCATCATATATATAAAACCAAATAAAAGTCAGAATCACAGAATCAATTAGGTTGGAAAAGCCCTCTGAGGTCATCGACTCCAACCTATGACCAAACACTACCATGTCAACTAGAACACTGCATTAAGTGTCATGCCCTGTCTTTCCTTAAACACTTCCAGGAACGGTGACTCCACCAGTGACCTCCCCCAGGCAGCCCATTCCAGCATCCAATCACTACTGCTATGAATTCTTCCTAGAGCAGAGCCAAGAGAAAAACTATTTTAAAAACACAAAGCCTGCCAGAGTTCAGGAAGTGTTTAGACAATGCTCTCAGGCACATGGAGTGTTTCTTGGGGCTGACCTGTGCAGGGCCAGGAACTGGACTTTGATGACTATTATGGGTGTTTTCCAACTCAGGACATTCCACGACTATATAATGAACAAAAGTTGGGGCTTTGTGATTACTTATTTCTCAAAACCCCCTCCCCCCTCCCCCATCCCTTCAGGTAATACAGTAATTAAATTAACGATAGTTCCTTGGAGCATTCACTCTGAGCTTTGATCACTGGACCCAGAAATCTCAGTCCAGTTCCGTATTCCATCCTTATCCATACAAAGGAACCAAAGCAGAGATGCTTTCTCAAACCCAGTGAGATGCTGCTTCTCTTCTCCAATCCAGGACTGGGCAGAGATGGGAAGAGCAGCCAAGCAGCTGCACAACTGCAAGAAATGCAGTTGACTGATACTTTCAGAAAAATTTTACCCCTATTATTTTCTAAAACCTGAGCCGAAGTCTTTTGTATTTTGCTTCATTTTCAGAATCCTTAAGTATGTTCATGAAAAACTTTCTTAGAGGAGCAGATGTCCATTACAAGCAATTTTAAGAGAAGCAAATTCAAGCAAAGTTCATACTGAAAGATGTTTTTAACCTTATTCTAAAAATCTAAAATGAATCATATTACATTCACATGTCAAACTCATTGTTCAGCTTCCACTGCTCATGCCTGCCATTTTTGCCTGAGTGTAAAATCTTGCTCAATTTGCTCAGAGTTTACAGTAGTCTACATTTTACTGAGAGAAGAAGGACTCAGGAGGTTTGGAGGCTAAAGAGATGGAAGAATAGAGGCCTCTTAACTGGTCTTTATTTTCCTGAGTATTTTGGTGTTTTTTATATTCCTGAATATTTTTCTAGGTGATCAAATGGAAAATGGATAATGGATTTTTTTTCCTATTTTAAAAAATAATAATTACTTTAGATTATCAAATCATTAGAAATCTCTGAGAGGAGACACATGAATAGTTTTGCCCTTAACTGCAATTACTATAGATTAGTACTCCTGCAGGGAGTACTCCTGTTTTCCCCTTTATATTATCTGAGAGGAGCAGATTAGGTGATCAGTCCTCAAGTTTTCTCTTAATCCTCTAAAATCTCTTGTTCTTCTCAAGTTCCTCTCTCCTGACTGTCGTGTCTACTGCTTATATTAAGCTGGAAAGTAGCTTTCTTCAGGATGCTATAATGTTAAACAGTCATTACTGGCAGATAATGTGATTTTTCCTGTCAATAGTGAAGTTTTGGTGGCTTAAAAGAATAGAAAACAACATCAACCCAACAATTAACCTCCCAACACGCAAATTCTCCCAAAAAAACCAAAACAACAACAAAGACTTCTAAAAAACTTTGTTGGTGTTATTAAGGAGATACTGCTATGTTGAAAGCAATAGGATTCAAAAATATTGGGAAAATTAAGAGTGTTAAATCTGCTGTGCAAAATACATAAATAATTTGCAAATAAAAAAATTAAAAATAAAATACAATTTAAAAAGACTGATTCTGAGAGATAAATGAGGTCTGGGATTTCCCTGATTTCTTCTAAGCTATCCCCTCTTTAAGGACCTCTCTATCATACAGAGAGGAAAGAAGATTAAAACCAAAATGAATGACACAGCTAGACTGAAGTGTGTCCCAAATTTTTTCCTCAACTACACATTCCTGCACCAGGAATTCAACAACCAGTAAAATGCTTAACCTGTATGCATGAACATGGGATTTCTTTTCAGAGAAAATTTTCATCCAAACACTTAAAGCATCTATGTGTGGCATTCACTTCTTGCTCTATCTTGAATAAGATGAAGATGCTCTCAGAAAAGCTTAACCTTTCCAGTATCGCAGTAGAGAATGTCAAAGGATTAATGTTTTCATACACTTAACCACAGATTTTCTTGTGCAAAGTGCAAGTTCTGTAAGACTAGCAAAAAGACCAGAAATTAAGACCAGCACAGATTTGTACATCATGGTAAGACAACGCATTCTTCATAAAAGCATGTATATTTTCAGCACAGGAAAACCCATGCTGGATATTACAGGCTTAGGCCTCTATTATAATCTCAAACTCCTTTACTTCTAGGAAAAAGTGTCAAACTCTTTATGTGATGTTAGTCGTAGATATTTCAGTTTTCCTGCCATTTTCCTACTTCTTTAGAAGAATGTTGCTATCTAAATATCTGCTGTTTTCTCTATAATATAATGAGCAATATTTTATGGGCTGTATTTTCCTCTAGAAATATTGTATGTCTGCAGTTATGTGTACTTTACTGAAGGCAAGAGTGAAAAGTATACTGCTTATTTTCCTTACACCTGTGTCTTATGTTTCTCATTATGAAGAACAGGACCAGCAAAGTCTACACACATTTTAAAGGCCTGCTGAAAAACTACTCACTTCATGATCTAAACTGCTTGCAATAACAGATTATCTGATTAAAGCTCCTCTAACATAAGTAGATAAATTTATCTTGCCTACAGGCATAAATGAGAGTGCATCTGCAAACTTGCAATAATGTTTATCTATTGGTCTCTTTCACAGCTCAATAACATGCACCAAAGGAGTATTTTAATAAATTCATCTGCCTTTTGTAGTTCGGGGAAAGGGGGGAAAGAAGGAGAAAATGCAGACATCTCTAGTTTTTGTGTAAGCCAACAATTTAAAAAGGGTCTATTACAGTGCACTTGGCTCCTGACAAACTACTCGAGAACCTGTCATATGGCATGCCAAGTTCTTTTAAACCTCTGAACAGGTTTATTATTACTGCTCTACAAAGTCTGCAACAAGTCTTGGCAGACCTACCATTCAGTAAGAAGAACACTAGACCAGATGTGTTTAGAATTCAAAAGTGCAAAGTTGCCATTTTCCATTTACAACTCACCTTTAATCTTTTCAACTAACCTTTCAAACTATAGTCAATCCAGGGTCTTGCCCACTTTAGCAAGACAGATAGATGGAAGCATAATGAGAGAGTTAAGTTGTCAGGCTAGGTCTCCATGGGCCAAAACCACTTTTCTAGTACTTTAATTAGTCTTTGGGTAAATATAACTGAAGACAAACTAAAGTGATTAAATGCTGCTGGGTGGCAGAACCATGATGCACAGATATACACTATTTCAGATAATATTCCCTGCAGCACTGTCTGGAAGATGTATGTAAACACACAAACACATCCAGATTAATTTCAAATTATCTTTCCTCTCCTCCACATGCCCCCTTTCCACCCTGGACTCCACAAAAACATCACAACTGACAAAACTGTAATGTTACAAGTGGCCTGGATGTCACCAATCCTGACCAAATGATCAGTGAGAAGAATTTCAAAATGCCACAATTATTAATTTCCAGACAGTCATGTATTGCAATACTGTAGAACATTTATTAAACTTTTTTTCAGAAGAGTTTCTGGTGCACAGAATTAAGACAGAAAGTGCATAAGAAAGAAAATTAACAATTAAGATTCCAGAGCATAATTCTTTGCATAACACTGACAGCTCTATCATATTCAGGACAAAACTAATCAGAACAGAAGAGACTATTTCATGTAAGACATATGTCTGAGGCTCGTGGAGGTTAAAGGGTTCTCAGAGGTTTAAAAAACTAGCAAAGATATAAACAATGGAAAATATCACAGTATTTCATGAAGTGCAAGCATCGATACATATCTGAGAATTCACAATAGCATTTTCTGAACAGAAAACACGTATTTTCTCACCAGGCATTCTTTATAAAGAAGCAATTCTCTTCAATCAGAAGTGATCAAATTACAGAGTATATTTTAGTAAATAATTATAAAGCTGAGGTAAAGTACTACAGTGAATGCACATAAATAAAGGAGTGAATTAATCCCTGAAATATGTTGCCTGAAGGAAAATCACATGTTACAATTTTTTTTGGTAATGTGTGAGGTTTGGGGTTTTGTTTTTGTTTTATTTTTTAATGGATGTATGTATGTGTGCATGAATTTCACAACATTTTGCTAAAGATTATAACAAAGGACAAAACACCAAGAATCAATGAGGGAATAAAGGATCAATAGTTTCTCAATCACAAAGTACATAAATTTCAAAACAAGTCATTTACACTTTTGAAGAAAGCTTACACTGCAAGGAGTAAGTGTTGAAATAAGTTAGGTTTCCTTTCAGGTGCAAAATGCTGATTTAAGATAGGATACGCAGATTCCACAGTATATCTCAACTGCAAGAAACTGTGCCTTCAGAAGAAACAATGATAATATCTTCAGAAAATGTGCTTCCCCATATTTTGCATGCTACTTGTCTTTCATCAGACAAGTCAACATTACATAACTTTAAAAATTGGTCACAAATTGCATTCCCTAGAAAACAGCTCAATATGATGATCAATTCTCAGAAGCAGCTAAGAACACATCATGCAGCTTTGATTTCAGTGTTTGACTTATTTGTTTTGAAAGGACCGTTTCTAACAGAGTAGCAACAGCACAGCATAATGAGCACAGTGGTTCAAGCAGCAGTGGATCAATGTTAATCTACAATCAACTTATGTAAGGCCCTAGCAACTTCAGATGGTTTTGAAACATTAACCAACACCCAACAAACTTGGCTGAAGAAGCTTCCCGATGTTCTTGCTTACTGCTGGCATTTGCACAGCAGTACTCTTCCACACCATATCCACGCAGCCTGCATCTTTGAGAACTTCAGCAGTGTGACATCCCCGAACACTGAATCAGTATTTCAGTTTAGACCATGTGAATTGGTTAAGCTGAAATCTTAAACAGCAAAGTTTACAAACAAGGAGCATGCTTCTACAAACTAGGGAGTATCTTCAGACCATTTCAGCAAAGATGCTTGCTGACAGGATGGTCTTATATAGATAGCTGCATTACCTTCTCCAGCATGACAACCTAATTTCAGGACATTATGTAAGCATTCTGCTTCTTCCTAGTACAAACCAAGATGAGCTGCTCGAACGTGGATGAGCTTATGGACATAAGAATCACACAGTTTGTGCTCTCAACAGCTTATGTACATCAATTCTCATCTTAATGACTAAGATCAGCAGTTGGAAAGGTCATGACTGAGACCTCCCAGGATGATGAAGAAGAGCAGCTAATCATGCCACAAGTTATGCAACTGCTGGGGGGAGTTCAAAAAACCAAAGCAGATAGCTACAAAGACAGGCCTATGTACAACAGATAGATATCTATATAACTGTAGGGATAAATACTTACCTGTATGCACAGGAACATCAGACAGTGCCAGACACCCTTCTCCTCAGGGAAAACTCAGAACCATGAGACACTGTGCATTTCGCTCTACATGACCACCATATACCTTCCTATATACCTCCAAGGTGAACGCTGGGATCTGACCCAGAGACTGATGAATGTGAGATTAACCTGTCCATGTTAATATTCTGATAACATTATGTCAACGAGGTGAAAGGATAAGCTTATAGGAAACAAAGGGGAATTGGATTATTTCTATGGATTAAACAGAATTCTGTCAGCAAACAGAATTTAGGGGTAGGAAACTCATTGGACAGAAACTTCTTTTACACAGGAATTTTTCCACTTGGGTCATGCACCTCTACTTATCAGTAAGTAACTTTCTGAAGACAGTCAAAGAACACACACACACTGCAAAATATGCCATAAAATGGGAGTTGCGCCTTCCAATGATATGATGAAATATTCCAGATGACACAAATGTCCCCCTACAAATCTTTCTGAACTTAATGCCAGGACATGTTTGGTTACTGCTTGTCAAGTTAAGTTCATATTCTTCTTTCAACAAGCACCTCATACAAAAAAATCCTAATTAATTAATGTTATTATTCCATAGCAACTTCCTTTACACAGTCACAACAAAGATCTGTCCCATCATAATGAGATTACGTAAAATATGCATCCACTTTAGTTGTATAACACCACCTAAGATGGGCTTTAAATATGTTTCTTTTAACAGTTTTTTCCTGAAACTGCATGCTTTTTTTGGACAATCAAAAACTGAAGTTGCCTTCTTCAGTTTAAGAAACCTGTTTTCATGGTCTCGCTGCCTCTTATCTCCTTAAAGGAGTTATAAGCATTATTCAAAAAGATATTCAATAAAGAACATTTAACTATTTAACAATACTCAACAGACAGTTGATTATAGAAAGACAAGTCAGTGCACATATGGCAGGCAGATAAATTATGCACATCTGGATTACTTTTGGCAAGAAACACAACTAAGTGTCTAACGCCAAGTTTAGCAATCTGTCACTATCAATATGTGCATTTATTTAAAGACGTCAAGGATTCAAAGTCATATTTTCTATTTCTTCATAAAAGTTCCAGCTCTTCAGGAGACAGCAAAACAGGTGACAAAACACATTGCTTAAATTGCCAAAGGCTGTATAAACAGGGAAAATTTTTAACGTACCATGTTTATAGGAGTGGCCAATTTTTCCAATCAATTCTACTCTTCACCAGTTTATATTAGTATTTAATATAAAAAGTGGGTATATAATCAAGTTCTGAATACCCAGCCTCAAAACTTAGATGAAATTTTGCTGTTCAAAGAAAATGAAACAATATGAAGCTACCAGAAAAGTTTCAATTACTACTTTGTTTGTACAGTAACTGATTATTTTTAGTGATAGGTTAATGAGAAAATGTACCTAACTATATTGCCCAAAACTAGGTAATAGATTTAGCACTTTTAGATTTAGAACTTATATGACACTGAAAAGCAAGCATAAAACTGAACGTTGAGAAGTCATGCTTGTTCTTAGTTCAAATTTAAGACAAGTAACCAAAAAAGGAACATGCAATTGATATGGATTAACATTTGCCACAGAAAGCAATATTTGCATATTAAAAAATTACCAAAAAGCCAGAGAAATTTTTTCTCAAATGAACAGACAGAATGATCAAAAAGCCTTTTATAAATCCACAAGTAGCTTAAAAATATGAAAATCAAAATCAAATATTGTGGCAAAAAGCCTAGTTGCTCTCTTGCACATTAAAATCAATCAGCTTATACTAAACAAAGGGAGAAGGGAAAGAAGCATTACCACTGTCTATCATTTTTTATGTAAAAAAAGCTACAAAAACATGTTGTAAGAATTTCAAGACTAGTCATTGCATGAAAGAAGGTGAACATCCCTTAGCCTTATGGTGCTGTTTCTTTGGTACATGAAATTCCACATCGGTTTAGCTCAATGATCATAGCAAACTCATCCATGGTCCTCTTAGGATTTTCATCTCTGAAAGGAATAAAACCCCATTCTGTCTGGCTTACACTGACTAGATGTATGGAGAAACACCATTAAGCCTGCATAAATAAATTAAACTTTTATATTCATATTAATATATGAGTACATAAAAAATAGAACAGTTTTGATAAACAGTCTGTAATAGAGCCTTAATTATATTCACAAGAAATTGAAATTACTTGAGATAGGTCATAATATTTATTCCAAATACCTACTCAAAATTGTATTAATATTTGCTATACCAAAATATAAAAAATTCATTATGTATTTCAAAACCTTGGTGTATTTTCTACAAAAGTAGTAACCATTTACATTTTATTTCACACACATACAGAGGTAAACATGGAGCCAAAACACTTAAAATTTTAAAAAAATAAACTGATTCACTCCCTTACTGCAGCTTTGAGTGAGTCTTAACCTAGCCAAACATAAGAAAGAGAAGCTGGAAGAAACCAGTAAAGAGACAGTATCTGACTTCCCATTAAGCAATCCCTCCTGTGGTAGAGGAAAAAACATTGCACTGTTGGGGTTACTGGGACAACAGATTTCATACCAGTCTCGGGACAAACACACCAGGCAGCATGAATTCACCCAGGTCTTTGAGAGCTTCACTTAGCTGGATTTTTGTTTGGCTTTTCATTTGTACTTTCCTACTAATTCACCTTCTAGTGGACAACAGTACCTGCTTCACATCATACATAATCTACTTGTCTTATCTCCAGTACCTCTCAAATTTTCACTCTTCTTCACAAGTAAATATGGAAAATTTGGCATAGACCCTTCCCACCACAGAAGGAGTTGAGAAATTCTCTTCACAAACATGCATAGGGCAATATTTTAAGCAGATGATTAATTAAATCAAATTGGAAATCTCTTATAAAGGATAAGTAAAAAGGGTTTGTTTACTAGGACAAAAATCTGAACAGCACTGAAATGGGTAAATACCAAGCTGAACAGTCTCTGGTTAGGTACTAACAACACAATAGTTTACACTTCCTATCGGGCACTTAACATGAATTACTTACATGCCAGCTGAAATAAATGGACATGGAACTTGATAACTTCAGTTGTACTATATTTCCCTTTAAAACACTTCTAGCAGATTTGCAACAGTTTATACTGTGTAACAGTGGCTCTTTCTTTGCATTCATTGTTCAGACTCAACCCAATTTACCTGTGTCTACACACACTGAAATGTCTTGAATGTTGAACTCTCTACCAGCAGAGGGGGAACCTCTATTGTGATTTCTTTCTTTCAACACAATCTTTAAGGCAGATTTCTAAATCCCTTATTTAGCTTCTAGTGCATTCTTTTTACAAACCTCACATACAGTAATAAGTTAATACTCCCACTCCCAATATGCATTCAAGACAGAAGACTCAAACTGGCTGATTGTGCTTGTCACTCTGATCACATCATGAGACAGCATTTCTAAAGCTACTTCTGTAATTTTAGCCTATACCAGTGTGACTGTATGTTAAGGGAACTGTACACATTCAGGTTTTTCTTGATCCTTGTTTTAAATTACCTCTTATCAATATGAATAACTCATTTCGTGTCACAATCTCTTAGAGCTTTTTTTGCCGATAAGAAACTTCATCTTTCACAGAAATCGATGTTCCTTCTCCTTGTACTTGAATTTCCAAGATATTCAGAACTTCGTATCTTCATTATCATTTAGAGTACTTACAAGGTTCTTCTACATAGACATAAGAACAGAAAAAACCTACTCCCACAAAGTCTTAAGCAGCAAGTCAACAGCAAATACAAGAAATGAACCTATATTTCATACATCTTAGTAATTATAATGACTTCTACTATGGTTAATTCTCACCTTAATTTCTTTCCCTCAAAAGACCCCCTCAGATTAAAGCAAACTGTATTAGTTATCCAACAAAACAATGGATCACTAGCTCTTATGCTCAGAAAGCATTATATTATGATATTCTGTTAAAACCGCTTTCTGCCAACAACAACTGAAAAATAGGACAGTGGACATTTGCTGGAGAATCCTCAAGGTGGAAGTTTTATATACAGAAGCAACTTAAGAATTAAAATATTTTAAGTACACACAGGTTTTATTTCATTTATGTATTTTCATTTACATCACCCACAAAAGATGCTGTAAATTGGAGTTATCATGAAACAGTAGTAGGAGATAAGTAGTAGGAGATATAAAACAAGAAACACAGATATAATGTAATGCAAGAAAATATTGTAAACAGATACTCTCTTTTTTAAGGGCAAAACATTTTAAGTGCAAAACATTTTTCTCACTAGAAGACAAGTGCCAAAACAAGAGAAAAAAAATTTAAAATAAAATATCTAAATCCCTGTCTAACTTTGCCAAAATCTAATCTGAGTGCTTACATTGTGCTCAAACAAAACTTTGATCATAAATTTCTTTTCAGGGACCAAAATGAATGACAATAGGAAAGCAGCTTTCTATGGCAGGGCAGCTCTGTTAAAGCTTTCAATAACCATGTCAGCTCCCAGGGGCTTTAATTTGCTTCTGTGGTGGCCTTTGTTTTTATCTTTAAAGAACTCAGGAACTACATGACATACATGTACTTAATTTTTTTTTCAGTATTCTTTGGTAAAATTCTAATTGCTCTCAGACACACATTTCTGAGGGATGATGGTCACCAGAGCAGATTTGCAGAGCGCCAGACAGGTGAGGATCTCAGCCTCTGACAAGGAGTCCCAAACGCTGACAATTTCAATTCTTTTGGGGAGGTGAACAGGCAAGCACAGCTCTAATTTTCTGCTTTTTAGTATTCTTCTTTTCACTCAATGCTTGGTGACATTAGCTGGCACACCCTGTCTGTCAATATTTTTTTTTTTTTCTGCAGAAGTAGTTTCATGGGGGAAAAAAGAAAGAAAAGGAATTTTCTAGGCCTCTAGTTTGCTTTTCTGCTCTTCATCTCTTCTCCCTTGTTATTTGCCTCTTAAACTTAAGATGAAAACCTCGGGTCTGCAAAGACAAGCAGGAGCTTACTACTGCGTAACAAAAAAAACCCCTCCTCTTGTATTTTCTAACAATAGCCTGCCAGCCTCAGAAACAGACTACAAGAGATATGTAGATTGGCCCTTCTAAACCAAAACTTTGGATACTATGTTTAAATAATATTTTCCTAGTGTTATGAAATACAAAAAAGCTGATATGGCCCTAAAATGCAGTACCATACTACAAGAAAACCTTGCAGGATCCAAGCACACAATTTAAAGAAGTAAAATTGAGTAATTAGAAGGGTTGTATTGATCCATGCTTGCCATAGAAAACTATGACGATAAAGTTTAATTTGGAAACTTTCCTCAGTGCCTGAAAGCTCATGAACAGAAAGCTTATGGTAGTGATAGCCATAATTCTTCCTTTGCAGGAACAGCAAGGATTCCACAAAATGGGTGGATAAGGCTGGGCTGGATGGTGTCCTGAGCAACCTGGGCTAGTGACAAGGACTACTGCCCACATCAGGGGGGCTGGAACTGGGTGATCTTTACAGTCCCTTCCAACCCAGGCCATTCTATGATATCTAGAAATCCAAATTAAAATCAGACAGGTTTTAAATAATAAGGTGACAAAACCAAACTCTTTTTGAACATCTTTCAATAGCCAAGAAGTAAACATTTGCTCAACAAGAACAGACTTCAATTTTCCTCTTATGAGCAAAAATTTGGATTTTCAGAGTGGTTTTGAGTAAGATACTTATAAACATCCTGGTAATGAATAATCACATCTGTCTCAGCAAAAAAAAAAAAAGCAGCAGATAAGAAAACATTTCACTACTTCTGAACACTGCACAGAGCACTCATCTAATGAAGTCTGAAGATGCAAGAGAGACAACTGTGATAGAGGCTGTTAGACTGATGTCCTGATCAGTCCTATCACTGTTGTAGAAAGAGGGTAGTTGTCCAGAGTGCAGCCAGCTGAAAAATGCTATATTTGTGGAATCCTGTGGTGTTTTGCAGGATTTCTGGCAGATTTTCCCATATTTCAATAGGACTACATCAGTTTCTTGGTGAGTCATTTGTGGAGCTCAAATAGCAAATTCCTTTAATAGGTACAAGGTTGCCACAAGTTTCAAGTGGTAATATTTGAAACAAAACTCATATTGCCTTCTGAAATACATCATTGGTCTAAATTAAGAGCTAAGTAACTGGTAAAGGAACATTTAATTTCTATAGAAGACCCGGTATTCAGATTTCCAGCTTTCTTTTCATGGGTAGAAAAATTCAGAATTTTATCAAAGCTTGCAAACAACTCCAGGGACCAAGGTAGCTGACACTACTTTGTGCATACTAATAAAAATTAAAGAGCTATTAGCAATTACATTCTGTATATTCGTGCCAATAGTCTGGATAATTGCTCCTAGCATTTGACTTTGGAATTCTGAAGTACTTCCAAATTGAAACAATTTCTTTTTGCACACAAGATGAATTAATACTCTGTTAAGAACATAAAGTCAATCAAAAGAAATGGAAACAACTGAAATAATCTAAACAGAAACAGGAAATCTTACATCTCTGAGGTAAACAGAACTATGGTCTTTGTCTTATACATTAGCAAAATGACCACAGATTATTTCTGCATTCTCTAACACCATAGCTGAACTGACAAGGAGGAAAATGATCACACAAATAGAGAATATTAAAAAAAAAAAATTAAAAGCATTAAACTCAGATAATGACGCAACTGTTTCTAGGACAGACATCCTTCATAGGAAAATACTAATACATACTGAAATGAATGAAGTATGCAGAGTAAATTCTTTACAACAGATAACTAATTAGAAGATGTTCTATATTTTTTATGTCTCAGGAAACTCACAAATGTCATTTCAGAACTTGAAAGTGCTATATTTATTTCCAATTACTACAATAAAAGAGAATATAAACTGATATCAAAGAAATCAAAATCTTTTTCAAAATGTCAAGAAAAATTTTGAATTACAATGTTGAAGTGTCAGAGAACACCACTACCTCTTTCAATTAATTTGCAGCTATTGCTCTCTGACAGGTTATAAAGTGACATAGTTATATAAGTACACTAAAAACTGAGTTTTAATATAAATTCAAGCCCAATTTCAATTCAAAAACAAAATTAATTTTCAGATGCATAACGTAGTAAGTTTCTGCAGATTTTTCCAGCATTTGATGTATTTTAGTCAACAACACAGTATGAATCTGGCAGATAATCCTGAGCAGGGCAAGTCAACTCTTCTTTCATTGCCTGATTACAATACCCTGGAAATACACACTGTACTCTCAAGCACTCTCAATTACCTGTTCCAGGTTCTCAGTTTGTGCTTTTCATAAAACACAAGTTGAAATAATTGCAAAGCCAGGACCAGAAGATCATCGTACTGGTTTATTGTTTAAATTATTTGCATTACTCCTACAGTGAGAGAAAACAACGTTGTGACCACAACAGCAACTTATGTGTGGTGTGGGACTCTCTGTGACCACAGTTCTCTGATACCACATTTCTTTAATTTGTGTATATCAGGTTTTATGCATAAAAGCACTGTGAAGCAGCCTCAATGACAACCATGTCAGAAACTGAGAAAATTAGAAGTATTCAATCATTACAATGATAGCACCAGTTAGTGCCAATAATCTTGTTTTCTTTTGTTTATCCAAACTTTTGTATTAAGTTCTTAATTCCTGCTTAAGATATAAACTCTCATTGGAATCACTAAGAATTAAAAGGCCATTAGCTTTGTGGTTGTATCTGATATGTCTACTAGTGCTTAAATTACTGCAAAATTAATGGCAGACTGCTTCCATACCTCGGGGATGACAAGCAATTACATTAAAAGACTGACATGCTCTAATACTACACTACTACTTCAGTTAAACATGTAAGTACAGGGAGCAAGATGCATGAAAAAGACCCAGACACCCTCCTGTCTAAAAACCCTCAAGGAAGGTGCAGTGTAGTCACAGATGTAACTCAAGTCATTTCTGGTATAGCAACTTATAACTGAGGTCTCTCTAATTCTGATTTTGCAACTATGAGAAGAAAATGGAGAAGAAAGAACAGAACAACAATTACAAATCTGAACCTTACTGAGAAGGGCAATTTTGCAAAATATTTTGTCTCCAATAAGCTAGATTTCTAGTCTCCCCTCTGGCACACTTCTACCTAGGACAATAGTCAAGTTTCTCTTCTTTCATTGTATCTGATTCCTCCCTCCAATCCCTCTCTGTCTGAATAGTCTCTGGTTTAGGGCTCAGATATATATGCTTGTTTTGTCCTCAGATGTCTTAGGGAGATTCAGACCCATGCACATCCTGATCAATATTACACAGAAGATTTAAACATCAGACTACAATTGAACTAAACAAACACAAAGAGGCCCTATATGCTCCACTGCCAGACATAGGAGATATTTTCATTCTCTCCCAGCTAGGTCCTACCAAAAGTGGAGAAAGTGCTTTGCCATCATTTGAATACAGTCCACCCCTACAGCATCCATCCCTCTGTACAGGAGTCAGGGATTGATGATCTGATGCCTTTTACATGGACAAAAAACCTGTGGCCAAACTCTGAGCTTTACTATCCACAAGAGCAGACCCTCTGAGCTCTGACCCAGTTTGGTTACTAACAGCCTGTAAGAATATTCATAACTAAACCCTGCTGTCAAGTAAATATCAACAAACCAACATGTAACAAAACAAAAAACTTAATTCAATGTTCCTGATTACAAAACAGGCAGTTCTTCAGTCAATAAACATTTCTCCTAATGCTACAAGTAAGTGAAAGGTGACTAACAGGCAAAAGACTTTTTAAATGTCTGGCAAGTTTGGAGAGCAGTTGGAAGGAATAAACTTGCCAGAAACTGCTGGCAACCACACTCCCTACAACAGCCAGCAATGAATATCCAAGCATGCATTTTTGCTTCCTTTCCCAGACATAGTATTACCACCCCCACCTTCTTATTTATGCAGGGAAAGGGTGGCATTATTGAATTTGTTTTCTTAGTTAAGCAAATTTTTTTCCTATTGCACAGAAGGAATGACTTCCAAAAGGAGAGATAGCCAAATACATCTGGGGAACATTTTAAGCCCATTTTACAGGTACTAAAAACTGAATTGTCAGAGTCCATTGGCAGAATGTAACACTTTTACTTTTATGCAACATATTAGCTACTGCATTCCCAGTTTAGAACCGTTTGAGAGTTATACTTCTCAAATAATAGCCCTAAGATGCAAATAATGGCTTCAGAGAGACGTAGAAAAGGCACACCCATTGTCTTTAGAAAAAGCACCTGCAACTACTTCTATATTTTCCCTCTTCTGTTTTGCTAAACTTTCTGTTTAGCACCCTATCCATGATGTGGATTAAATCATAACTACTTCACAATATTAAGAATTTTATAGTGGATAACCCACAGGAACTGTAGCTTAACATGCAGGACAGTTTTGCTGGAGGTTTTATATCATGACATACAGATAAAAAAGGAAAAACTTCTCATGCTGCGTTCCTAGCTCCTACATCAAAAGTTAAAATCTGTCTTAAAAGAAATGCTTTCTAAAAATGCAACTATGAGCCAGGAAAAAAAAATTCCCAAAGCTTAAACTTGGCTATATCTCCTCTTCTTTTGTCAGCTGTCTTCCAGAAGCAAACAACAATATTACCATCAAAAAATAACTTAATCATTTCATATAATACCCGACAAGTTTATGAAACCAGTTTATGTTGCAGAAAACTTTTTTGTGTTTTTAGAAGTGTTTCCAAGCACCAACCTGCAAAAGCTATTCACATCTTAAGGAAACCTAAGAAGAACATAGGAAAATTTCGCTTTTCTTCAGATGAGTAACTAATATTTACTCTTTCAGAGCCTGTGACTGGCAGTATCAAAAAATATACCCCTGGACTGACTTTTTCTTATAAACCAATTTTGAAATATTGCTCCAATGTCTTGATTCCTAAACACGCACCCACAAAAATTAGTCCAGCAAGATGACATTAGTTTCTTCTCACTGACCAAATGCTTTGTAATAAGCAGATTGGCGGAGATGACTTAATTCAGACACACTGAGTAACTGAATAATTAAATCAAATAGAAGAGCTAATAATGAGTGCATAGACTGCACAGACAACATTATTTTGGGAATGGAGAAAGTAAATGGGAAGAGAATACTAGTAAGGCTTAAATGTGCCTTGATTCAGTATTCTGATTTGTTAAACATTTTCCCATAATTTTATGCCCTAATAAGTTTCCATTGACTAACATAACCTAAAGCTACAGAGAAAGCTAGCTCAGTGCAGACTTTCCTAGAATGTATCTCCACCAAGTTACTGCAACTAAATATCAGTTAAAATAATCAAGAAAATGGAAGCATACATGCCATAGCAAATTTTTTAGAGACTAGTCTTTGGGTATAGTAACAACTAAGCCACTTTGAACACCATGCTGTTTCAAAATTAACTAATCCTATTTCGAATTCTAATAATAAGTGAATTTTACAATATGGTAAAAACAGGAGTGACATACTGTGAAATTACTTGAGAAATGCAGCACTGAATATAAAAAAATGTACTCTGTTACCCACATTCAACTGTCACTTAAACCTCAGGTTATCAGGAGGTAAAACTATACCATATATTCACTGTAAACAAAAGATGACCAAGATAAACCAAAAATAATCTGGCACCACATATTAATACATAATCCAATACAAGTTAAAACCAAAAGTTAATGTTCAATGTGAACACCGAAGCCTGACATCCTGTCTTCTCTTCCCTTCAACCAAGAAGAGACATTCCCCTAAATGTCAGTGAAATTATTTGAATGATCAGTGGGAGTACAGCCCCTGAAGTCAGGTAAGAAATATAGTCTTAATTATGGGTAAACTCTTCTCGGCTGTTTAATTTCATGTATTTCTAATTGCAACAAAACACAAGGATCAAGACACCTCTATATGCATAGACCTGTGTCTATGCAGCACAATGTAAAAGTTAACACAGTTGTATGACAATAGTGAAAATCTGACTTTTGACAGCCAACAGGAGTAAAAATCAACTAGTGAAACTTCTGGTAGCAGACAGGAAAAAGTAACTTATGCCTCAGACCACCCATTTGTTTTATTACCTACAGCTACAATGCACAATGATAATATAGCTAAAAGGTTGCACTTCGATTTTCACTAAAGCCAGCCAGATCAGAAATAGCAATGACAAGAGTTTGCTATGAGTTAAAGGCTATCAATGCAACTGATTATTCTCTTCAACTCATGGAGATTCAGGCCACTGCCAATTAAGTGAATGAAGCAGAAGAATAAATGTAATTTCAGGAAGAGGTAACTTCAACGTTTTGTTTTTGCAATTGCAAAGCAGCAAGCTGTCATGAGCAATTCCAGTGTTCAGAAGAGAGCTTTACTATTAGGAAAAATAATTTTTTAGTACATAAAGACAAGTTTTGTGAGTGTCTGCATTTGCAAATGTAAATTTAAGATATATCTATGCCTATTTCAAGACTAAAGGCATGAATAATGTTCACTCAAAGAGAAACAATCAAGCATATGAGGGCAAAAAAGTATCATAACATACTTCAGAAGATTCAAAATCTACATTCCTGGGCAAATAGAGCTAAAATTTTATTTTTACATACATATGCACATATGTATATACATATGTGTATGGATTTAATAAATACAAATAAAAATTATATATTATACAAACACGTGTACACATACACTCTACAGATCTCAAAATAAGCAGCACGGGCACATAATTAAGGGGTCCCCAGGGCTCATAAAGAAAGTGCAACGACCTTGTTAGTGTTTGGCCTTTCTTTCGCACCCAGTCTCATTGTAAAACAGTCAACCATGAAAGTACTTTAAAAAGCTGATTTTCTTTTTATTTACAGCATGATTTTATAATGTACCATTCATGTTTTATAGAAGCTGGTACTTCGGTATATCTTTCTGCCAAATTCAACATGAACCACAAACTTTCTAATTTACAACTTTCAGAAATTTGAATGCTTTTGAATACCGGGATTTTCAACTTTGCAATTTAATGACAACCCTGCCTTTGGCCTTTCCTGACCTGTTGTGAAGTAAATCAGGCACACTAATGTGGGCTAACAAGTCTTTTTCACACTGTTCGATCACCCTGCATCTTTTTTCTCAGCAGACACCGCCTCTCTCCCACTCTCTGTCTAGCCATCCTCCCTCAAAGCAAACAAAATGGTCACTGTAACCCTGCATTACTGCTCATTAGATCACAGGTTAGTCAAGTGGAACTGCCTGAGGTTCCCAAAGGAGAGCTATACTTCAAAAATCTGTCCATGTCAAATGAAGAAAAAACCCCTGAGCGTGGGGTCACCCAGATCAATGATCAAAAGAGACTGAGAATAGTGGAGGGAAAAAAAGGAAAAAAAAAAAAAAAAAAGCCCTTTTTTTGTAAAAAAACAGCCTTCTGTATAATAAATCAGAATAGAAAAGTACTCAGCTTCCCCCCCCCCCCTTAAACAACAGTCCATTTTGGCTTTAAAATGTTTTTCTCGTTCTTCTTGTTTTTCAGAGGATTTTAGAAGAGTAAGAGTATTTTTAAAGCGTTAAGATTGAGGTGTTAATAAAACTCAAAATTACTTTCAGAAAATTAGCAAGAGGAATAATAATGGAAAATAATGGAGATTTTCTCTCCATCATATAAACACTTAGCTATTCCAAAATGAGTCAACATCAATTTTAATTCAATTATTACTTTAATTTAAACAAATCATACATTCTCAGCTTAATGAGAAATGATACAGGTAGCATGTCCACAAAAAAAGGTAGTCAAACAAAACTACATAGTATGAACTCTTCGGGTAACATGACAGATGTGCAGGCACGTGCAATACTTCAAGAATGTGCAGTACCATTTCTGTAGCCTCTGTCCATCTTTTAAGTACTTAGGGCCATTTTTTAGTAACAACCACAAAAAACCCCACCCCAAACTGAATTTAAAAAATTAAAATACAGTAATAATTTTATGTAAGAAATTTTGATTCACAAAACAGATCAAATTACTCAATGAAGACGAGTGACTATTCAGTAACATTTGCAAACACAGATTATAGATATCACATGCATTAGTACTGCTTATGCAAAATGAATTATGTATTTCTAAAACAAGAAATACACACTGTGCCACTAATGAAGATGCTGTTGCAGCTAAAGGGACCTGATTGTTTCCTGCAATACTGGTGACAGAGCATCTTTTTGTTTACAGCTCTGAAAAGATTTCTCCTCCTGCCCTAGAGAGTGACTCAAATTTCACTCTCTTACTCCCTTTATCCTCAGCCATGAGTAAAGGCATAATTAGCAACAAGGAACAAAGGTAAACAAACTGGAAGAGAATATCTGTAGTAGATTTGTAGTTAATATATGGTCTGTTGTAAAAGCATTACTGCAACAGAACAAAGCTAGAGGAAATCAAAGGAAAGAAATTCTTAAAGTATTCAAACATTTCATATAATGTAATAAGCAATTTCCTAGCATTTATTACCAGAGTAATCTAAAAAAAAAAAAGAGACTGTAAATGCTGTGATAATACACTATGAAAAAATACTGAAAAAAATTTACAGAATAAGCTTGTGTTAACAGAGAGACCAGTGGAACAACTTCTTTTTAAATAAATAATACAATTATTAATATATAACAATATATGCAGTAATGCCAATTATTCACCTCTGTAGATGTATGGATGAAATGAACAGTTTTTTAAGCAAAGCTGATTCACTAATGCAGGTTGGGGGTTTTTGCTGGGGCTTTTTTATGATTTTGCTAGATGCCTCACACATCTATTAATAGGCAATAGATGCCTATTAATATTTGAAATGGAACTCCAGCATGCATTAACTTTACAGATGCCCATACATTAATATGGAGTCTTTACTTTTAAGATAGTATTAATACAGCACAGGCTTTCTGACTCTTGCAACTTTGCATCTAATCAGAATCTGAACAACTAAATATAACAGAAAAGGTCAGAAAAAACAAAGATATTGTGATATGTAGTCTTTGCTACCGATTATTCAATACACTGTCAATACTCTGTTTTTGAAAACAGTAGGAAAAAATATAGGAATGATGTTAAGAAAATGAAGACATTTTCACGTAAAACATTACTTAAATTTGCCTTTTTTAGAAGTATGTTATCTAGTTAATTTCTATGATCCTTCACAAAGTTCTTTTCTAAACTAACTCAAAATTTCAGGCTGTTCAGAATCTAACAGAAGAAGTTACTGTTTCATGTCAGACTGCTGTAATGGATTTTCTAAACATTTAAACTATTTTGAGAAAACATTTATGCTTATAAAGATTCCAGCATGACTAATGATATGCTGCAGTATCAACAAATCATCATTAGAATAATGTCGTTATATTCAAAACCCTGCTTCTAGTCTTATGAAGACGATTGTTCCCAGATGCTAGAGTGGATAATTCATGTTTCTTCAGAAGCACGTCGGCATCTGGTGCTGAATCACTGCAAGAAGCGGATGGGAAAATGGTTTCCTCTTTTTGAACCAAATGTCATTATGCACTGAACAGAAGTGGTTTCTGAGGAAATAATGGACACTGTTCTCAGCCTATATTGCTATAGAAGAAGGCCTTCAATGGCTCCAATTTTCTTTAAGTAAAAACTCACAGTGCTGCATCCTCATCGTCCCTGAACTGTGGGGCCCTTCACTACTTTTGAATTTGCAGAATTCCATTCCATTCTTCATTTCTGTTTGAACCCCAGAATGCTTTCTACTCATCTCTTCTGCTTTACTGCCAGTAAAGTCTTGGGAAGTAACAAGGAAAGAGGTGCATGAGACTTGTCAGCAGTCCCCTTCCCTTTCTCCTGTTACTCCTTCTCTCAGGTTCACTCCATTTGCAAAAAAAGCAGTGTCCTGTCCAGCAAGCTCCTAACAATCTTTGATTTTTGTCTTCCACCACACGCAGAGAGCATTGAAGATTTTTCCAGAAGCATAATGGCTTGAAAGAATCCCAGGGTAAAAAAAAAAAAAGTTCAAAAAAAAATTAGTTCAAAACTGAGAATGGATAGGAAGGAATTTAATCTCACCTCACAGTAGTATGTGTTTCCTTCCTGGCCTTTGACAATTGTAGCATTTTTTCAGTAACATCCAGAACAATGATGCAAAGATGACCCTTTCCCTGTCCTGTCACTTGAGAACATTCACTGTTTCATGAATTCTTACATTATGCAACATCTCCATCTCCAGAAGTTTATGGTTTGTTTTCACCCATAGGAATTTTACACTCAAATGTCTTAAGAAAAACCAGCCCTCTGATGGGCCAATGACACGTCAATTTTCAGGTTTGCTTTCCCTCATGCTGCAGCTCATATTCAAGAGAAATTCTCCTCAAGCATCTTTAGAAATGTTGAGTTCAACTGCGAACAGAAAGCCTTCCATGCTCAGGCTGAGCTCTGAGCATTTTCTATTTGACACAGTTTTTAATAAACTCTGCATACACATATTTCTAGCAAGGTCTTTGGGGTTTTGGTAATTACAGACAATAATAACCTATGCAGCGTCACAGTGCAGGTAGTACTGATGCAGCTGAAAATTTTTTACTTTTGTGGCACATAATTAAAATCCAACTTGAAATATTTACATAGATATAAAATGGATATATTTTTCTCCTGCTGTGGTTATTGTTGAACTTCCCTACACATGACCATACTCATCATGATTTCCCATGTGTACGAGTGCCTAATTCCTGCAGAATGGACTGTGGCCAGAAATTAATTTCATGCACTGCATACCTGCTCTAATGGAATGCAGATTATGTGAACTTGAAAAACATTTCTTTTAAATCAACTTGAAAAACATTTCTTTTGAGATTTACTTCTGTTACATTGAGTACCAAACATAAATTACGCAGTTCAACTCCAAAATATGACCTTTTCCTTGCTAAATACATGGTTCGCGGTATATTTAACTTGCCTTTAACCAGCAAACTTATTTTAGCACTAAAAAGAAAAATAGAAGGATAAGTCCTCATCTTTTAAAAGCAGCAGCTTGTATTACTGAACTCAAGATTTCATTCTAATACATTTACATACATATATCCATATAAGATGAGTGTTTGAAAGAAAAACACATACTAAATCACTTTTACAATAGAAGAGTTTTCACAAACTTGATCCAATGCATTACTAAATACTTTTCCATTCTTTTTCAAATGATCCTGAGACCATTTTTGCTAAAATGGTAGAGTTATATTTGGAAAGTAGTTATATAGCCACTATTTAGTTCCATGTGTAATAGTTATTAATTCTGAAAGAAATACATCTTCTCTTGTTAATGTAAGATGTCACTAACAGTAACTAAATTTTTGAGCATTCAAGAATTCCCCAGAACAGCAATATCATAGACATAGAGGCTCAATAGGGTCATAATGATTGTGTGGTCAGGTTTATATCCAAAAGGCCTCAGGATTTCATTTAATTCTCAATTAAAGCACACCAACTTTTTACCAAGCAAAAAACATTTCAGAAAGAACTGTAAAAAGCTGTTCTCTAACAGTCTTTATTGAATACCATATAAACATTTGTAAGTATACAAATATCTATGAAAAACATTTACTAAAGTATGCATATAGATTTGTTTCTGAAAGCATTTTAAACTTTCTCTCATAAATTTTCTTTTTACAGACTATGCTCTATCTTTACAGTCATTGTGCTTAGTTCTGCAAGTGCAGCCAACTCCTTCTCTTTGAATGACATTTTCCCTCTTCTTTCTTTGTTTGGAAGCCAACAAAGACACCAAATTTTCAAGCACATAGTGAAAATAAATGCTTCTTTCCTATCTCTCGGTCAAGTCCAGTAAAAGTAATTGCACACCTACTCTAGAACATTAATTTTTAAGTAAGAAGGAAAAATTATTTTCCAGTATTTCCTGTATAATATTCCTTTACTGTGGTTCACTGTAGGGGTATAGGCAAATAAAGCATGAGAAGTAATGTAGTAGATAGAAGGGTCCAACTCTCACTGGATTTTAGAGTTCCACACCTCCAAGCTTCCACATCAGCTCTAGTTTTACACCTTCCTCCCACCTCTTGTTTGTGCCTGCACACCCATTATCCAATTGTCTTCTCATCTGAGTTCATTTAAAAATAAGACCTTGAGGAAGGATAGCAGTTAAGTCATTTTTAGGTCCAAAGCTGTTCATCATATGGTCGTACAGACTGCCACACCTGAAAGGTGGGAGAGGCTAAGAGGCCAGCAAGCAAAACAATACTGCTAATGAAATAAATACTCAAAGTACACACCATCTATCTACATATAAAACAACCATTTGAAGACCCAAATAGTGCTGTAAAAATTCATGTCTGATGTTCAAAACTATATACAGCAATGCTCTTAAAAATCTACACCAAGACATGCAGCTTATATTTTTGCACAAGTGCACTGGACACCATTCACTACAAAGGGCCATTCAATGCAATTATTTCTCTAAATACAGTTTAATGTTGTGAAATCGGTGTATGGGGACAGTACTTCCACTCCTGTGTCTCAGCTACTCTAGCCCTACTCTTTATCTTCCTGTACTTTGCATAATATGTAGACATTTGCAGGTGTGCTCAAGCATTTGTTTTGGTATCTTCAGGAACTCGGTTCTAAATCAGAGTTTCTAGAGGCAGTCTTTGAACTCATTTCCTTGCAGACTTACATATTTGTCAAGAGCTCAACTAGGAATTTACTATTCAGAGAGATACTTTTCTTTCTTAAGTTTTTGTTTCTTTGTCCCACATACATGTAGGACAGCAATATTAAGCTGTGCTAAGTGATATTAGTCACCAAAACATTTTCACCTATACCAATTAATCTTTTTATCTAATGAAAAAATTTATTGATGCTTTTATCTATTATGCCTTTGTTTATTTGAAAACTTGATTGAAACACAAATTCATGTAAAGAAAAGATGTGGTTACTGTTTGGATTCATCCCTGCAACTATATGAAATTCCTTGTCATTCACATTTAGCTAGGATATGGATCTACTCATATTTATTTAATTTGTTTATCTTTTTATATTGCATTTTTATATATTATTTTTATTATAGGATCCTTTTATACCTAAATCATTTTCCAAGTAAGTATGAAGAAATCTGTAATCAGAATGGAAGTTCATATGAGACATACAAATAGGAGTTACTTCTGCATTGTTCTACACAGGGCAAAACTAATATTGTCTGAACACCAGTTTAATAATCTCCTCTCCTGCAAATGTGCTCATAACTGAAGTCTGACAAATAACTCTTCTGTTCCCTCAAAGGCCACAGTTGTGAAGGAAGCAGCCAATACTCAAAATAGCAGACTCCAGTTCCAAAACAATCTTCAAATATCAAGGGATACACCTTGGACGAGAAGAAGTATTTGCAGTGAGGGGATTGCAAATATTAAGGTCACTAAGGTCACTATGATCTCAAAAACAGGGTAGGAATCTATATTTTGGCTATTTACTGCAGTAATCTGAAGATAAATCATCTCAAAAACAGTTTCTTGAGGAAGCAAAAATCTGTCCCCAATTTAACTTTGCTCTGGCTGTCCCTGTCACAAAGAACACAGATTTGCAACAGCTGGTCTGAAAACTCAGATTTAAGAGGCTTGACCAGGGTGAGGATGGGACAGACTGCAGAGAAAACTTTCATTTTCACTCTTGGTTTTAGGCTGTTTTTGCAGTACCTGCTCCTGGAGAAAACATTTTCTCAAAACTGTTAGCTAAGATACTGCATACTCTCTGAAGCTAAATCTCTTTAGGTGTCACTGTTCAATGCAGTTTTTCAGATAGCTAGTAATGACATCCATAACTCATACACTGAAAGGGTTTCCAAAGAGAAACCATTTTCTCCTAACTAGCAGAAACCACAAACAACATGAATTATGGGGGAAAAAGTACAAAGACATTGGAATACAAAGACATGATTACGTCCTGGAATTGAGCCTGCCATACGCAGCCAACTTAGACCATTGGCAGACCCAGAAAGCCCAGTTCGCAGCGTGCTCCAAATCCCCACCACCAGTAAGAGCCTCCACAGATGTTGGCAAACCTGAGCATTTTCCTGCAATGGTTATTTAGCTTTAAGATATTTAAGGTTTCAAGAAGATATTGTTTATCTACAAAATTATTTCTAGACATAAACAACAGAGAAGAAACTGGCAGAATAAGAGATAAAAGCCCTCACAGCCCTAAGACAGCTCTTTTCATAAGGAGCATGAGTCACCTTGCACTATTCTGCTAGTAGAAAACCCATGTATTCTCAAATAGATTAATACATCACAATCTATGTAAATACGCAACAAACCTTTCACACTCGCTTTTGAAAACAGTTTGCACTTAAAAGATTTCTTTAAATCTTGCTCAATCAAAGAAAAAAAGCAAAATCAAAATGACTCTCCTATGGATTTTCACAACCCCATCAATTCAACTTTAAAGTAAGGTCTTGTATGCAAGAAAAAAATCCAGCACTTGTGATCAGTGCAAGCCTTCCATACTATTCTTTTCCTGACAGCTACATCTAAAACAACAGTATAATCTTAAAATAGGCTGAGAATAGGTTCATTTACTATTTACTAGTAAGTCTATATTAAAAAGTTCTAGCATTTTTTAAAATGGGAATTTAGAACAGATCTTCAGTGACTTCTCCTGTTACTAGTGGCGACCACCTTCCCTCATAAGCTGAGTAACTACCTTTAATTTGTAAAAGTTTTTATTTGATATTTTGTAAGGTTTCTAAAACTACAGTCAGAACTTATATATGATTAATTCTTCATTACTGTAATTTTAATCTAAAATAAGGTTATTCTAGAGCAAACCTTTTGAAACAAAAACAATTGTATCAGTTTTATGGCCTCATTATTATAGGTAGTCTTTACTTCAGCATGGTTCAGTTGACATCACTTAGCAGATATTTGAAAACATCTAAATATTGTCACATGAAAAACAAAACAAATTACAAATTTTTTTGACATGGGAAGATAGAATAATCACCACAGAAGTCTATATAAGGGAAATAAGAGGGACATCTTTATTTATTGTTTCTACAGTGAAATGCCATGCCAAGTTTACTTTCTTTATTCCATTTCAAAATCAAAATATAACTAGGAAACAGCTAACCAGCAACAGAACTCAGGGGAAAAAAGGATTACATTTACTGATTAGTATTTCAGCTTGGCTTCTCCTGTAATTTTCCCTGGTCACTTCAGTAATATGAAGTATATTCTGTAAAATGAATCAGGTTAAATTGCATTTCATAAACTAAGTAAGTTATTTTGATATTTTTGCAAGTATCTATTATAACTGTGAATTGAACTATTCATGACATTGCTTATTACTTACAGCACGTAGATTCTACAGTATCATTTCTACCTGAGCAATGAATGGAAAAAACCGCAAGTACAACATTTTAAAAAACTGAAGCAACTGCACTTCCCACGAAAAAATATAACTAACATCTGTTGCAGATACTGCTTGGCACTTACACAGTTTTGTGAAGAATTCTTGTTGTAGATAAATATTTTTCTACATCTTCTATTATGAACCACTCAACTCAGACATTTTCCTTAATTATACTCCAAGGAGTCCTTTCCTATCCATTAAAGAAAGGCAATTTGTTGCCTAAAAGAATGCATACATATTTTTGAATTTTGACTGTGATTCATCTCTCTTCTAACACACAAAAAAATGAAGAAAATACCTATAATTAACGGACTTAGTTCTGCATAAATGTCTAATAAAACTCTCAATGCTTACTCAACATATTATATTTGTTACATACTTTAATATGTTGGTTTTATATAAGTCAGGGTCTTACAATTCATGATTTTACTTCTATTCCACATCTCAGTAATGAGGATAATAGCACAGCAAAGTCTTTAGGAAAGCTTTAACACTTGTAAAAATGACTGAAGACTTCTACTTTGTATACACAGCAAACCCTGGTCATCATTTTTTTCAGGAAAAATGTAACAACTTTGTGACATTTTCTCTCTTTTTTTTTTTTTCCCCTTTTTTCCCCCTTTTTCTTCCAATTTTGTTTTCTTCTACTGTTAATTAAACAACTTCAAAATCACTGAGTTCTTGATACAGTGTGGGGTTTTTGGGTGCTGTGCACATTTAACAAAACTGTTGTATTCTGCATTTCATGCACACTCACATTAGCAATCAAGACTTGTCTGCTATGATAACAAATGGTAAAATTTTTTTACAAGTATGCAGTAGAAACCCATTTAAATGCTATTGTAAGCATTTAGAGATCTATTACCCTATTGAGATTTTAAGCAACTGGTAATGAAGAATGAGGTGAAAATGAGGGTACTGCCAATAAAAGAAAATAAATGCTAAGTCTAAATACACAAAAAATTCAGTACAGGCCCAAAAATCTATCCACATGGGCTCAGCTGCAAAATGAGAGAGTTACAAGTATAATTTGCTGTAAATCAAAACAACTGGCATTGCATTATTAATATGAAACTGGACAAAGAACATTTCCTAAATTTTATTTGCTATCAAAAACTTCACTAAATATCAAACCAAATTTGGACACTTTAAAACTGAAAAATATAGTAAAATACAAAATACTTAAATCATGTAAGAAACAGACCTTCTGTTGATGAAAAATGTGATCTATATTGCTCTATGAAAAAGTTAAAGCCAAGGCACATAGACTATATTTGGATGATAAAATCAAATCAGTTTTCTCTCAGGATATTGTCAATTTTTAAGAGGGAGGTTTAGGACTGCATGCTTTGCTTTTATGCTGTATAATAAAGTAGGCCAAATGATTAAACTTACATATCAAAATCCGTATTACAGTTCTTTCAAACATTCAATACTTCTTTCTAAGTCTGTTTTTATATGAATAAGACCTAGAACTTGTAGGTTCTATATCTGCATAATTTTTGTTTACTTTTTTATGTAACTTAATATATTAAATCCAAATTCCATTTTTTTTTCCTTTTCCTTAAGAATGAATTCTCAGAGAAAAGGACCAACAATTTGAAAAAATATTATACAATGTAGTTTACATAGCTGTCACAACTTCTTCTTAAAGACACTGCTATACTCCAGTCACATGTACACTACTTCCTAACATATAATAAGCTCAATATCTTTTGACTCAGAAAAGAGACATAAGTAGCAATAAAGAAGAAAGGTTGTATGTTCAACTATACTGTACTAAGAGCAGCTATTCTACAGATCAGTTTGTTCTGAGCTGAAAGTCTAAAACTTCATATTTAGGAAAAACAAAATCTAAGAAAGAATCAAATTAAATACAAAGCAGCAACTGAAACAGTTTTCGCCCTGCTGCAATCACAGAACAAACGGATTTCCAATATAATCTTTAAGAGGAGTCCTTTAAATTACATTTATGAACAGAATGACACAACCAGATTTTAACTTCTTCCTACAATTTCAGAAGAAATTTTCAGCATTTCCTCAAATGTATCTGACATGATAGGAATGTAGACAAGATGAATTTCTCAGAAACTAAAGAGCAAAAGGTACACTAAATAGAACAATTACATAATTTACTGTGTGATAGCTAGAAATTACTCCTTGGAACAGGAAGATTAGAACCAGTTAAGGACTTCAGAACAGGAATTGAAACTCTGACCTCACATCAGTACAAAGCAGTTCAGAAAAAAGCTTTTACATAAAAAAGACAATCTATGGCTGCAACGTATTGCTTTAAGCAGTTGAAAAGAATGGAGTAATGGAATAGTGCAAAATTAAAACTAATAGCAAATAAAAACCCAAGCTAAACAAAAAAATCACTGTCCCAGCATCTTTTCATAAGAGTAGTTCTAAAAACATCTTTTCTCCCTTAAGCAAAATATGGTGAAAGCAGAAGATCTGTTTGCATCCAAGTATTACTTGTCTGTTTTCCAGAGCGACTAAGCCTGTATAGAGTACAGTGGACTAAGTTTTTAGGGATTGAGACTGTTCCTGGTCTGCATACTTGCAGTACTTAGAGAAGAAACTGAGGCCAGCCCTTAACCAGGATGTCAGGGTAGTACGTGATAGTGGATCAGTGGTGTGCAGAAAGTAAATACAAACAGGCAAGAAGCTGCCACATTAACATACCTCTTGTACTGAGCGAGCTGCTGGCTTGTCTTGGTGATTGGCCAATATTAAAAACGGCAAAGTACATAACTGTGGGTGCTGGAGGGCAGAGTGCAGCTCATTCCTAGCAGTTTCTAGATCATCTTCAGAGGAGGCGCTGTCTAGTACAAATATTACCCCTTGGGATCCTTGGTAGTAACGACTCCAGTATTTCCTGATATTGTCAGCTCCTTTCAAGACAATAATGAGAACTAATTAAAACAAGAATAGTTTAATAACTGTAACACTTGTAAATGAAAATAAACCATCTACTTAGAATGATCAAAACAATTAACTAAATTTTCTCTCTTAATCATCATTAAAAGAATGAAAAGGAAAAAAAAAGCAATAAAAAATCCAACATACACACACACCCCAATGTCAAATCAACACTGTTCAGACAAGGAAGGAAGTTGATTCAATGCAGCTTTCTTCCATTAAAGCTTCTGTTCTGTTAATGAGTACTGGCAGAACTACCATGCTTACAGTACCAGACAGCCTAATCCTTTACCTTCTCACTGGAATATCTTGGCACTAATACCTAAACCTTTACCCATTCTTTTTCACTTTGCCCTGCAGCTTCTTGTCATAACCTGCAGCTTCTGTCATGGCAGTTGCTCATTTCTGATAAGGTCTTCCAGTTCATCTCCAAACCATCAGGCAACCACTTCATAATTGGGGAAAAAAGGTGTCAGGAAAGCCTATTAAAGTAATTAGATACTTAATGAGGAGAATGATGATACAATAGTGAGTTGAACAGTGAATGAGGAGCTAGGGTGACAACACGCAAAGGCATTTAGTTCAACTACTTTTGCTCTGTCAACCACACTAAGGATTCTGGAAGAGCCCAACAGCAGACACATGAGTGACTGTATAGGCTTATATGCCACAGTAATTTTTAGGACACAGTTCAGCAGCACTCAGCCATCTCAACAGAAGCCAAGCACTAAGGTTATCAACAGAAAGCTTTTGTCTCCCCTGGAGAGCAGCATATGTTGTAGCAATGAGGTAGGAAAAAAAAAATTGTATTTGACAGCTGTCAAACTATCTAAACTATGATTTGGATATGGGCTATTCTTTGTATGTCTGGATCTGGCACTACACTCATGGGGACAAACATTAAACAGTGAACAGCAGTAGCAATAGTCTAGCAGAAAACTTGACATGTCTGCCAGACAGTGACTTGCAGAAATGTGTGCAAGGTACCTTTTATAGACACTTTTCTTGAGACAGAGAGAAGTGAACTAGCAAATATACACAAGAAGAGCTGAAATAATAAAATTCTACTTTTCAGTGAAACAAAATGACACAAAATTTCTGAGATACATAATGAGATTTTAATGCAACATAATGACCATAACATTGATACAACACTTAAAATATTAACTTAATTTACACATTGTGCAACAAAAAAGACAGTCACTAAAGAAAAATGAAGGAAGAGATTTGCTCCATCAAATTTAGGTATGCAACTCAAGAGTGTTCAAATCTCACCTAATGGAGTTAGACTTGTCTTTTTACTAGTCACACTGGAACCCTGAACACTTTGTTTCTGTATCTCCACCCAGCACAAGCTGTCAATACACAAAGAAACACACTTTTTCCAACAGAGAATACTGAAATCATACCTAAGAATTTTTTTTTTTTTCCTGCAAGAGTTGACTACTTGAAGGCAAACGGTCAGGGGACTTAACCAAAACTTTGTTTAATCTCTTTGTTAATTTAACCAGTCTTAAAATAACAATGCACAAACAGGATGGATGTTTTATTTATTTTATCATTAAGATCTGAAGATTAATATTATATATATAGAAGAGAGATTGCACTGAAAGCCAATTCTGTGTTTCTGTAGCACATGAATATCTGTCAACTCTACTTGTAAAGAGTTTCATAGCATCTGTTAGATGCCCCAGTTTTTTCAAACAGCTGTCTACTTCAGAACCAAGTAGAGCAAGCTGCCAGAGGGACACTATTTACATAGCCACACACAGTAGTGTCACAGGCATCTGAAGTATCACATTACTTTAAAAACTAGTAGAGAATCATTTTTGATGAACTTAAAAGACCAAGACCATGATCAGTTCTTTGAAACGTATTTTTTTTTTCCTAGCACCATAACATCTGTCTTATTTGCTCTTAGCATCAGTCAGCTACTTTTCAATCACATGTCACTGGTAGAACCTGAGTCTTATCTTTGTAACCATACTCACTCTAAAAAGAAAAACTGTGATGAACTGCAGAGCATTTGACCTCTTGTATCCAGACACTTGGAAGAAAGCAGCTCATGGATCCCTACATGGGACACTGAAGCCAGAAAAGGAGTATGCTGATTTGCTAACTTTTTGGTTCGTCTTTGATTTGCTGTCTTTTTGGCTCGTGTTCTTTAGCAGCTCAACTTTGGTCCTCTATGTCAGCTGTCCCAAAAGAACCACCACCGAGGTACAGCAGCCCTTTTCTCTCTAGCCCTGGGCAGTCGCCATGGCATAGTCATAAGAACCAATTTACAATGTCCCATGAAACTTGGTATTTTCTTTGGGATCTTCCATTACTCTAATGACATGCCCTGAAATTGCTTACACTTCAACTCTGAGGAAATCACCTGAGGTTTAAGAATAAAAACAATTTGCACTAAGCAGACAAGAAAAAATACTGATAAAGCATGTACCTTAGGGTACCATTTCAAACCATTTTTCTGGCAAATGCACTTGAAAAATAATTCTTGGCATTAATAAGCTATCAGCAGCTGGAAGTCAAAATTTCTACAAGACAAATAATGTGATATTCTTTTGCCTTAACTCTTCATATCCAGGGAACAGAATCTGCTCTCAACTTCTTTCCTCAGAGCAGTGGAGTAGAGTTATCCTGGGCAGGAAACACTTGCATTTGAATAGTGTTTCAGTCATTCAAACTTTGTGCTGTGACAAATACAGCCTTAGAAAGCAAGTTTAGAAAGCAGTTGTTTTAGGTGCAGTTCAGCAAAACTATCTTAATAATTTATTTTTTCATCTATTCCGAAAGTTCCAAAGACAGGATGATTCAAAGTCTGAGGTCCTTGGAAATCCAGAATATTAAACAATAAAACAACCTTGGGCTCTCAGAAGACTGATGTGATAAAAACAGGAATTTAACTTAACTAGTACCCAAAGCATCCCATTAAAGAATAATAACACATAGAATAAGCACTTAGGTTTTTCAACCTGCTATCAAGTCTTTCTATAACAGCTTTGAACTATATGCCTGCTTCTTCAACCAACACACTGCCTAAACTAAGATAAAGATTATAAAAAAAAAAAAAAGAAAATATCCCCAAAACATCAGAAAAACATAATCCAAATTAGACCTAAGGAACATGCTATGTGACAGGTTCACTAAAATGTGACATTCAGGGTAGCAGCTTCTTCAAACACAAGAGCCACTACTTAAGCATAGGATTTGTTTCCCTCAGCAACGAAGGAACTTACAGGAGTGGGTTGAGCCCTGTGATGTGACTAAAATATGCAATTTACAAATAAACTAGTGGGAAAAAACCCACCAAAATCCAAACTACAACACAATCACACCACTTATTCTAAAAGAAAGAAAACTATTCAATCAAACTTAAGCTTGAATTACTTTATAACAGGAAAAAAACCCCAAACCTCTCCCTACAGAAAAATGACAGGATGATGCAATTAAGAACACCAACCATTTAGCATTACTACAGGACAGGTTTACTCAAGTAACTGATCTTCATTTTAATATTTTTAAATATCTAATAAGTATTTTTTTCTTTATCATCAGTCAAAGGAACAGTATACCCATATTAACACTGTTAATTATTTGTATCAGTGCTCCCTTGGGAGCTCAGAGGAAGATTTTGAATTATGTACAGTTTAACATGCACCTGAACTAGTACACACAAGTACAAGCACACACTCCTGAAAATATTATGCAAAACACAGAGCTGAAAATCTTCCTTTCAGCTACAAATACTTCTATTTACATCTTCATTCACAGTGGTGGCTTGAGGCTACCTTCAGTTCCCTCCTTTTCAGTACTTTCAGAAGAACAGAATATAGCATTACAGAAAAAAATTCACTGAAAGAAATTTACATGTGTCAAATATGTTACTTATCAGACTTGCAGCAACTCTCCATTGAGAGCACAATGAATGCCATAGAGCCCTTGCTTCAACATAGTCTAGTCTGCAAATGAAAGCTCTTGTTAACCTCAAAATACATCACAGGTCTGGAGAAGTTATAGTCTCAAATAGAGGAAAAACCTTTTTTTTTTTCCTTCCCATCAGAAACAGTCAACTTGTGGACATGAAAGAAATCAGGCTGCAAACAGCTCTTCTACCACTTCAAATATATCGTCCACTCACCTACATACTCTGAAGCTTTTATAGTGTATTAAAATATTATATAGATCACTCCTCTACTGATATTGAACAGGACACTCCCAATAAGCATAAAGGTGAAAAAATGCCACGGACTTTGCCACAAAATCTTCTTGCATGTAACACTGGCCCATGCGTGAAGGAATAAGAAAGAAGAGAGGGGAAAAAGATATCTCTTATCCATTCTTGCAAAATCTGTAAATATACCCTAGTCTCTCACCCCAAGAAAACCTTTGAAAAATAAGTGTTTCTAAATCTATGCAGGGTTTATACCTTCACTTCACATCATAACCCCACAAGTAAAACTGAACTATTTTCCTGAGTAATCAAGATGATGCCTGAAGCCTTAGAAATCTTAACACGTTCAAGAGATGTGGCTGCTCCTTATCTGTCTTGGGCAGGTTTCCCAGCATTCCACCCTTGAATAAATTCCATACACAGATTTTTTTTATTATTATTTTTAGGGGGTTTAGACCTTTTTTTTGTTTCTTTGTTTTTGTTTTTTATTTCATTTTGGGTGGGGTTATTTGGTTTTTCTTGTTTTTTAATGTGCTAGGTCCCTTTTATTACAAACAAATTTATAAATCCTTTTTAAGATACCTGCTATGACTGTGCATGGACTTTTTTCCATCTGACAGAGACATCCACATAGAGATAGAAATGTTTTCACTGGTGTAATGCCTATGTAAAGCCATCATTCTATGGCTACTTTGTATGGCTACTGTGGCAACACAGATGCTATACCAAAACCTGCTCCATTTTCAAAAGTCCCAGGACTTCTGCTTCCTAGGGTCTAAGACCAAGTGATCACAGCCTACTTCCTCTCGACTTTCAGGCAGTGCACTCCTGCAATGTACAAAACATGGCAGCAGGAAACTGGCACTTTTTCCCCAGACAGAGGAGTATTTTGAGATTGCCAAATCAGCTATATTCACTGCAGCAATTCAAATAAGTACAAAAAAACAGCATAGAAGGGGAAAAAAAAAGAGACAAAAATGTCAAGGAAAAAATTTTCTGCCTTTGTATTCAAAACATACAAAATCTGAAATGCATATAAGTTTATGGTACTTAATTTTATTTTTCTTATCACACCGAAGTTTATGGAAACCATCTCTGTGATCTCTTGTCTGCCTTTCAGGCTTTCCCAGTGAGACTAATCTGGAAGTCAAGCCTTTCCAACTTTGCATCTCCACCTTACTCTGATATTTAAATCTGTTGGAACAACATTCAGGTTTCAAGCATTTGGAAGTTTTAAAAACATTATACTTATACTTGCCTGCAGAAAGTCAGTTTGATCTACTTGGTTTGTGTATTATACTACTGTGTTAAAATAAAACTTGCAATTTGAAATAAATATCTCCTGTTAGAGTCAAATACATAAAATTCATTATAAAGTTCATTTAAAAATTACAAATTATAAATTAGTTTAAAAGAAAAAAAAAAATATGTGTCCTGCAATATGATTTAACACCTATTTAAACCCAGTATCTAAAGATTTAATAGTTTGCAGCAGGTGGCACAGACAGCCACTCTTCACCCTTTCTTTTTCTTTTTTTTAATGAGTTTGGGGTTGTTTGTTTTTTAAATTCACAAACACACAGTATGCCCTCTAGGGCTAGAAAAGACTAGTTGGCAGCAAGATAATCTGCATCTGTGTCCTTCTCCCACATCTGCTAGAGGACTCTGAGACAGCCAGGGTCTCAGAAGCAGAGGCACAACTCCACAGTAGGACTGCTGCCAGCACCCAGCAAGGTCAAATGTACCCTCCCCTGAGCTGTAGTCACAGCTCTGGTAACAGTGCAGCTAACCTCAAATAAAGTTCAAAACACATCTTTCTCTATGACACTTCAAACTAGTAGGCATACAAAAAAAAGCAGCAAGTCTACCACAGCTGTGTATTTCTGTGTTTTTCTGCTTAGCCTTTGTGCTAATTGTCCCACAGAAGTTTAAAGCTTTAGATGTCTAGAATCAGGGATAATTTTTTTTTGGTGGGGGGGCGGGGGGGGTGGTTCCCTGAGTTGCTATACTCTATCCTTTGATTCTGCCTGAAGAAAATGGCATTGCAAGTCCAACAGGAGACAGAGAATTTTAAGCAAAACATACGTTCTGCTTTTCTCTCCACAAAATATCTCACAAACAAAAACAACCAGTCCCCACCCACAAAAAGCTTAACTAGGAAATTCTGTATTTTGCTTATCCTATTTACACAGCTGTGATAGGCATCGCTTGCAGTGAGACAAACTGCAGGTTGTCTTTTCACACTGTAAAAACCTAATTGTAGCCGAAGCACAGTATTTCCAAAGAACAGTGGTAAGATCACTATGATGAATTAGAGCTTCCTCATACACACATTAGAAAGGTCCATAAGCAGGTGTAAATGATTTTTCTTATCTATGAAATGAGGAAACTATGTAACAGAGCCTGGGTTTAGGCACCATTTGAACAGCAGGCTGGGCATGATTGATAGCAAACAGATCTAATTTAAGTGCTTTCCGAAGTGTAATGTCTCTGTGCAACACAGCATGGACAGCTCAACAGGGTCATCTAAAAATTTCATCTGCTAAGACATTCTGTAAACTTTTGACGCAGCTGTTGGAGATGGCATTGCATGTACTCCCCAACCAGATTTTGGAGAGGTGTCTAAGTGCCTTTTAGTCAAGTACAGTACGGAGATTTTATTGCTTTGTGTTAGTTCATTCCTGTGTAGATGACTTCAACTGGCATTTACTTGTGGGATCAGTTTTCTTATGACTAATTTGATGAAACATTAGCTTCTCTATGTTGTTTGAAAGATGTTCAGTACTCTACCTCCAAAGAGCAAACAAAGAGAGAAATTTCCAAAAAATATTTAGATTTTAAATTCTAATTAATAGAGCAACATTATTTTTTTCCCACGTCCATCCTTTTTTTCACCAGGCAGATACTACCTTATAACTGTTGCTGTCTTCTCCAGAATTTCATATTTTTCATTCAGCTTGGAAACTGCATTCAACTGCACAACAGTGTGGCTTCTCCTCCTACTCTCTTTTCTGCTGCTCTTTACTTCCAAATTAAGGCAAAATACGCATGCTTTGTTTGACCAAGCCTTTTAAAGCTATTTGTTCTCAAGCTGTCATCTAGACAATTAATTTAGCTGGCCTAAGAATGTGAATTTATGACTTTTGTAATCAAGCTTAAGAAGTAACAGCAGTGGGGAGGCAAGTTCTCATCTCTTTTCCTGGGCATGCTCAACCAACTGGACACAAGAGCATTCCTGATACTAACCACTCTGCTCTTGAGAAGCACTTAACAGACATTTGTCTTAAATGAATTTTCCAATATGACTACACAACATGTACTATCTGTGTTTGAAAAAATGGCTTTACAGTGTATCACAAAACCTAACACAAATACGTGCAATATATTTTAATAAATAAAAGAGGGAACATTACTAAACCCTATAGCATGCTGCTAGTATTTTTAAACTTTGTAAAAAGAGCTGCCTACACCCAGAATCATTCTTTTAAATTTGACTTGGCTCATTATTTGGCATTTCACTTATAGTTTCTAAGCCTGCATTTACAAGATATCAAATGAAATTATTAAAAAACTTATTCTAAAAAGACGAGTGCAAATTCTTAGCTGACTACCAAGATGGACTTCAAATCTTGATACAGGCCTGAATAAAAATCTAAACCACCATATTCTGTTTTGACAACATTACAACTGCAAATGACTGAAAAAAATAAGGAATAAATGGTGCATTCAGCCACAGTGTCTCCAGGTTGGAATTTGTTAGAACCAAAGAAGCTTCCTACTGCCTTTACACTTCCATTATATATCTTGAGAACCAACCTCAGCATTCAGCACCTCTGACTTTTTTCAGCAAAACACTGTTAGAATCTGATAAACAACAAACATTATCATCTGCCTGATTTCTAGTCTTCTCCACTCTTCTCTATGTTCATTGTGCACAATGTCATCCTTAGTTCCCACAAAAAATTACTGCACCGTAAGAGGAAATTATCACAACTGTAGTTTCTTTCTATGCCATTACTCAGCTGAATTGCATAATAAAGACAGATATTTCCAATTGTCCTGGTAATAGTACATTCTGAAAGAATGTGGACTAGGGCATGGCACATCTCCATAATAATTTAAATTATACATTTTATCTTCTAGACCAAATTTTGGGGGGGTGGGGGGGAAAGGCAACTTTTTTAGCTTCTTGGGGATCAGAAAGCTTATTGGTATAGCACAACAGCAACTTAGAGAACAGGCAGTTCAACTTGGTCAGCAAATAAAGCAAGACTTTCTTTTCAAGTAATTCAATAAAGACTAAAGTTAGATTTGAAAGGTCTCTATATGCTCTTACTTTTTCAGGATCAAATTCAATGTTTTTAAACAAAATATTTACCATTCATCAAATTGGATAAACCCCTTATTTTCTGTTAGGACTGCAAGTTCCTGTCTTAGGAAACAAAAACAATAAAAAACCCCCAGAAATAGGGTTCAATTTTTAATATTCTAGAACCATGTACTTCAAAGAAAAACTTCTGCAAAGAGATCACGACAAACTTTGCTCCCTATCCCTAAATCTTAAAGGAGGTTGAAGGGATAATCAGTCCTTGAACAGATTAAAGAAGAGAGACTATGTTCTATATATTTTGCCTGAAAATTTACAGTCCCTGTAGAATTGAAGAAATTAAACCTGGCTTCATTATCAGCTTTGGAGACAACCAGCACAGTAAAAACTAGCACCATCTTTGACCTCAAGGAAGAATACTACTTCAACGAAACAGAAAGGATACTATACAGTCAGCGTCTGTTTCACATAAATGCTTGGCTGCTGAATATAAGAACATTAAGTAGTATAACTTCTGCTGTGTTTTAAATACTGGCTGTTAATATGTTACTGTATGATGACTTACAAAGATTTCCGTTACCTAAATCTAATAAGACAAAGTAACAAAAATTAAAACTATATAGAACTTCAGTCTGTAAATAACATGTAACTATAGACAGTGTTAAGAAAAGATGCCTTCTTCAAGTTTCCAAGATCAAATGTCCAGACAAGACCTTCACACTATAATAAAGAGAAATTATATAACAATAGCATAATGATTAAATGCAAAAACCAGGAATAAGACAAAAAAACCCAGAAATCAGGCAAAACTTGGGCTTCTCTTCAACATCAGAAGCAGAAATTCCAAAAAAATTTAACAGTAATGTCTTGGGGTGACAAATGTAAAATGCTTTGGTTTATTTTCATATAGAAGAAAGAGAGAAACCATGCCTTCTCCAGAAAGCTCAGGTTTTATCCCCATCAAACAGAAACACATTTCTCAGCTAAAAGGTTAAAAGCTGACTAGAGAATCACAGAATGATTTAGGTTGGCAAAGACCTCTAAGATCATCAAGTACAACCTTTGACCTATCACCACCTTGTAAACTAGATCATGGAACTAAGTGCCATGTCCAGTTGTTTCTTGAATACCTCTAGGGATGGTGACTCCCTTTGCGGTCATTCCAATGTTAACAACTGTTTTCCTGAAGAAATTCTTCCTGATGTTCAGGCTGAACCTCCACTGGTGCAGTGTAAGGCCATGTCCTCTTACCCTGTCACTGGTTGATAGGAAAAAGAGAGCGACCCCTACCCGGCCACAGCCTCCTCTCAGGCAGTTGTAGGGAGTGATAAGGCCTCTTCTGACCTTCCTTTTCTCCAGACTAAACACCCCCTCCGCTGAGGAGTTTCCTCAGCCACTCCTCACAGGACTGGTGCTCCAGACTCTTCCCCAGCTCTGTGGCCCTTCTCTGGACTCACTCCAGCCCCTCAGTGTCTTTCTTGCACTGAGGGCCCAGAACTGGACACAGCACTCGAGCTGTG